>PVKA01047601.1:0-14235 GCA_004027165.1 Ctenomys sociabilis | reverse complement strand
CCCAAGGCTGAAATAAGGAACATAACCCATGCCTTTGACAGAAGGACGCATGCTCACTGATTCCTGTCATGGAAAAAGGGAATTTCAGGATGTGCCAGTAAAAGAGGCATGAAAAAGATTTCTGAGTGGAGCACTCAAGAGCAGAGCAGAGGGTGGGTGCTCGTAGAAATGAGGTGTGATGCCACTGGCAGAGGGATCTTTGGTGTTTGGGGAGGCGGGAATCTGTGGAAGTCGATAATCTATTGTTTTAGCCTTAATCTTATTCCTACTGGATAGGTAAGGATGGCCCATCCCGAAGGAGCTAATGGTCTATTCCTATGGGAAAACCCAAAAGTGTGGTTCATTCCTGGGAAAAACAGGGCCATTTGCAAGTCAAAGGGAAGGTGCAGATCCCTGTGCAGCGGAATAAATGCCACCGCCACTGCCACTGCCGCCGCCGCCACCACCGCCACGGCCACGGCCACCGCCACCGCCGCCGCTGCCACCACAACCGGGCCTGCTGTTTCCAGAGAAGGACAAAATGTAAATAAACCAGGCTCAGGCTCTGAAGCTGCAGTTTTTCTTTAAAGCAGAATTATTTAAAATCTCAATTTCTTTGTCTCTTTTCTACCTAGTTTTATTTATTTACTTATTTTTTCACTTTTTTAAAATTATGGATTTGGTACAGGGTCTCACTACACAGCTCAGACTTATAGCAATCCTGTGTTCAGCCTCCCCAGCACTGGGATTACAGGTGTGAACCGTCATACTGACTCGCTTCCGCCCCCGGGACCAGTGTGGCATGTGGGACATGAATTGAACCTGGGTCCCTGAGCTTGCCAAAGTAGGTGCTTAGTTCCCTGAGTTATATTCCAGTCCCTGCCTAGTTTCAGTTCTGTCCTGAGACAAGATGAGCTCTCTATGGGGCTTGCCAATGCCCTGCTTGCTTTGGAAGTGAATGAGATCCCTGATTGCAGCATTAAGGCCAGCTATGACTTTGAGCAGATGCCCTCAAGGTTTGGACTTAGCCCAAGTCCAGCCTTCTCAGCTCACACAGCCCTCAGCCTGTTGGGACGGCTCCACTTGGTCTGTAGCTGGGACCACGGAATTTCTGCAGGCTACAGAAGGAAGGGGGTGGCAGCACAGGGAAAGACAGGGTCCCCTCCCACCACCATAGGCTTCCCTTACTTTCTGATTGCTTAGGCTTAGCCTCTTCAGACCCAAGGTACACATGGCCTTTCTCATCTCTCCCATCCCCCACTAACTTCCTTCGTTCCCGAAAGGCTTGCTGGGAGAACACTCCTTCCTGGCATCAAGAAAATCTCACCTCTACCACTCTGGAGTACATTCTGACCTAGACAAGGCTGATTTAAGAAAAGAGCAGCAAAGCTCCTCAGTGGCTGAAATAACCTGTAAGTATCCAGAAGATGAGCTTTCATGCATTAAGGAAAACACATCCTGAGCCAAGCACCGGGGCTGGGAATGGAGTGGTGCCCTGGGGCAGCCACATTAGGCAGAGTTGGGGGCTGAGCAGGGCTGAGAAGGCCGTGGGGGATCAGGCACTGGCGGCTCCATGCTCTCCCTTTCAGTATTATTTCCCACATCTCCTTATTTGTTTACTTATTTATGTTGCACTGGGGATGGAGCCCAGGGCTGTGTGCATGCTAGGTACACACATTCCCACAGTACAGACAGCATAAATTAGACAGAAACTTAACATAGGCAGCTAGACAGGGGTGGGCCCTCAGAGGGGCCTTTGTGAAGGATAAGAACACATTACAACCATGGCTGGAGGTACAGTCCTTGAAGCCCAGGCCTCAAGATAAAGAAGGATTGACTAGACCTACAAGCCTCCCCAAAGGGTGAACAATACATTTTGATATCAATGTTCTAAATAAATGTCAGTGTGGGGGGGTGACCATCCCTTTCGAAAAAGGTCCTTGTTCTTCCTGTCAGTTAGTGGCAGTGTGAGGCAACCCCCAGAGGCCAAGTCTGTGGGATCAAGACTCCGTCCACCTGCATGCAGGCAGGCTCCCACTGGACTGAAGTCAGCAGCTAGCTAGAGGGCAGGCCTGAGCATAGACGGGAGTTTTAGATTGGGATCAGAATTTCAAAAGTGTTTGAAGTCAGAGTTGCATGGGCAATCAGTACAGGTTGTGTGGATGGAACTGACGCCAGGACAACTTCAAGGCTGGTCGTCAGTGTCTTTCTTCTCCTTGTGTCTTATTTGCTGGGGCAATCTATTGTTTCCCATTATTTACAAGGGGAGACAGGGCCTCTCAGGAGACAGGGCCTCTCCTGACATACACTTGCTGCATGACTCACTTCCCTGCTGGATCAACATTACCTAAATGGCAATACTTGTAATTGTGTTGGTTGATCGTAGTTATGTCCTACATAGTTTGTACCCACCTGCTTCCTTTGAGAAGTAGACTCGCTGGCAACTCACTCGCACCCTTCTGTCTCTCTCAGGAGCTGTTTCTCCCTCAATAAAATTTCCTACTCTTAACCTCCACTGCTCCTTTGATACCAGGGACCATGAACTCACAGCCTTAGACATCTAGCAGGTTGGGAGTTATGTTTATTTTCCTTGTATCATTTGGAGATCCCATATTATCCATCCAGTGCATTCTATATTGGTCAGGGGGCAAGGCACCCCAGCGCCCTCCACAATACATGGTGAGGGCAGCAAGCAGAACCAGGTTAGCCACAGAAGGGATTCAGGTTCCTCCCCCTGGCTGTAGGATAGGGAAATCCCCCACATCTCTCCAGGCCTCACTATCCTTTGCATATAATTGGGACACTATAGAATCAGTGTATGCAAAGCCCTAGGATGAGTCTGCAGCCTTTCTCTCTAGTGTCCCCTGGGTACCTTGCCCTTTCCTGCCCATGGGACCTACACACAGATAGTTTTCCATCACCCTTTGTTGTCTCCTTTTGAAGCCTGCTGAGAAGGTGGAATGTCCAGAGGGAAGCTTGTGGGCCTGTCCCTACAAAGTCCTTTGAGGCTTAAGGCAAAGTCAAATAAGAAACTAGGGCACTTCACCCCAACCAGCTGCCATCCCAGGGTGCTCAGCCTAAGGCCACCTTCATTTGCATGATATTAGCATAAATCTGCATGTGCTATATATTCCTAATTTGTCTTGTAGTCAATTACTATGTTCAGGCAGCTCTGTGTTCAAGGAAGGTGCATCAACAGAGTGGTGGCTTCAGTGGTATGGGGGAATGAAACTCCCAACCTGAAAGATACCTGGGCTGAGTTTGTGTTCTCTAAAACTGAACAAATTTTAGGAACAATGGAGGCTAAGAGCAGAATATATTCACTGGGGGAAAGAAAGCTTCTGTCTGAGGGAAAAGCAGAAAAATGGACCCAAGTCAGTGGCCCCCAAAACTGTGTCTTACAGGAATTTTTATAGAGTAAAACCTTGTGGTGAGGCAGGTCTAAGATGAAGAACATGGGAACTTGCTTAGATGGACATGAGGTGGGACAAAACTGTGGTCAACCAATGCAATTACAGGCCTAATTGCTCAGGTAAGACTGATGAAATCCAGGACCAAATGAGGAAGCAAGTTAAGTGGGCATGAGTACAGAACAGGGGCTTTTCCTATAGGTGGTTGGCTAAGTGACTTCCAGGCATTCTTAAGGTGAGCGATTCATTTATAATACGGTCCATAGTAGGGCTCTGTCTCTCCCAAAGTTGCAAAGTCATCTTGCCTTCCATTCTGTCTCTTTGAGAGTCTAGCCCTGTAATATAATAAGTTTAAGGCCCTTGACCCAGAGTGAAAGGTTGCCACAAGGCTATTTGGCCAAGCCCAGACCTTTCGCCTGCAAAGCCCACAGAGGGAAGTCATGCAAGGCCAGTGTTGGCCTTACCTACTGACACTTAGTAAGAACAGGCTGTGTTTATGTGTGCCTATAATATTTTTATCTAGCTCAGCTGCCTGCAGCATCATGAGGGACACCCAAAGCCTTGCCATACCCCAGCAGAGAGCATCTCCCCTGGCCTGCCTTTCACTCTCCTCTATACTCCTTAGGAGCTATTGTCCATTGCCTTTGGTGGCTCCCACCTGAAGTTCTTCTAACTGAGGAAGGCTGGGCCTTGGTGCCTCTAATTCGCTAAGCAGTCCTAAATTAGCCAGATTAGAAGCTCAGACACTGAAGGGACTTTAGTGATGTCTAATCCAGGATCAGCAGGATGACCTCACTGTACATGCGGTAAAAGCTATGGCGTGGCTAAGAGGTGGGTAGAGCCTTAAGTCCACCCTTATCTATCCCCTCACTTCCAAAGACATCTGCAGAAACCTCAGCTCCCATGTACTGTCTTGAGTCCCTCTTCCCCATTTTACATCAGAGGCACTGAGGCTACAAAAATGATGTTTGAGGACTGGTATTTAGACACACTGAGGTGCTTTGTGAGCTGCCTCAGAATCAAGATCCCTCCGTCTTTACCCAGCTTCTGCCCTGTAAGCACAGAAAGAAACTCTGCCTGGAATTCCCTCCTCCACCTCAGGGGAGCTTCTTCCAACACAAAGGTAGGCCTGAGGTTGTAGTTCAGGGGTAGAGCTCTGCTCTTCCCTGCTCCAGACTCAGTGCTCCATGCATGCCAGCACTGCAAACAAACACAATCTGTTCTTTCTAGGTATCAAGTCAGTAGGTAAGACCCCCACTGTCCTTGCAGGGTACCTCTGTGGGCTTCCAGGCAAGAGGTGTGCACTTGGCCAAATGACCCTGTGGCAACCTTTCAGTCTGGATCAAGGGCCTTAAACTTCAATCGGAAAGCAGCTGCTAGGCCTGGGGGTCCCGCTGGCAATTTGCTTCAGCCAGGATGAGTCTGTGCCTGTGGCTCACTGGGGCTTTCCCTGTCTTGTGTCTTTGTAATATTTTATACAATGCTGGGGCTGGAACCCAGGGTCTTGCCCACACTGAGCACATGCTCTACCAGTGAGCTACAACCCCAGTCTCATTCCCTCCTCTGTGGATCAACCTTCCCCAGGCAGCCAGGAAGAGGCCCCTCCCCAGTGAGGGAGAAAGCCTAGACCACAAGGATGTGGGGGTGGACGTGGGCACTCAAGCAGACCAGTGGGTTGAATATCTGCTTTACCACTATTCCAGACTGCCACACTCTGCCGTGACTTAGCTTGCTCGTGCTCAATTTCTGTATTTGAAAACAGGCAAATGTACTCTAAAGAAGAACTGACTTAATATAGAGCTAATGCTTAATGCTTAGCCTGTACTCAGTAAGTGGCAAGCCATGAAAAAAAAACTTGTTATTTTTGTCCCCAACTCTTGGGCTGCTCAAGGTCTTCTTAGTTTCCTGGCCTGGTACCTTGGGTACCAGTGCAGTAAAGGTTCACTTCTCCCCAAGGCAGACCAGGGCCTCCTTCATCAGCCTCTTTCCCCTTCAAGGTCATTTGGCTGATGAACGTTGCCACAAGGTCATTTGACCAAGCGCAGACCTCTTGCCTGTACTTTGTACAGGACCCTTTTCCCTCTGGCTCCTGCTATGTCTTCCCAGCCCTCCAACCCTACACAGGGCAGGGACTCTGCCCAGCAGCTCTCACAGCAGGGATGGCCCTGTTCAACACTAGGACATCAAATTCCTCAACCAGGCAGGAATGTGAGGTCCAGTGAGAACAGCCTGGGAGGCAGCCAGCCACCCCAAAGAGGGAAAAGACCTGCTTCTCTCATTGGGATGCCCACAGTGTCCACTCACCATGCTATACAGAGAGAAAGGGCTAGCATCTGCTGCCATCTGCCTGGAGACCTAGTTCTTTGAGGAACTGGCTTTTTCAGTAGTCTACTTTCTTCTCTGAATACTTCTTCTTTTCCTCTCTGAGAGGCTGACTGTCTTGAACCACCCCATACTGGGGAACCTAGAGACTTTTATTGAGCTACAGCTCTGGTCTTCTTTTATTTATTTATTTATGTTTCTTTATTTGAGATAGTATCATTAAATCCCAGTTTGGACTTGAACTTGCACCTCAGCTCCCAGAGTGCTGGGATTGTAGACCTGTGCCATCATCCCCAGCTGAGCTGACTGCTTTTTAATAAATACCTTCTAACTACCAGACTCTTTCCTTGAACTGTTTCCCCTCCTGCCCAGCTGACGAGGCTTACACATTCCTATTGTACAGTGGAGGAAATGGTTAAACTCAGTGCAGAAGACCTAGGAAGTGGAACTCAGAAGCCCATGCATGTTCCTTTACCCCACCAGCACTTCCAGAGGCCAAGGTCTTGCCCCTTCCCTTCCCAGGAGAACCCAAGCCTGGCTGGCTGGGTCCCAAGACCCTTGACAAGGCCATTACCACCTTTATTCCCTACAGAGCCTTGGCTTCTCCCATGCTGCAGCCACCAGCATTCTCTAAAGATGGCTCTGAATGATGGCCTTCTGTGTGGTGTCCCTGAAGTCAGCTACTTAGAGCTGACAGAGCCATTCCATGTGTCTTTCCAGCTGGTAAGACACAAACCGAAGCTATTATCTTACTAAGAGGCTGGAGTGGCTGCTGAGACCTCCCTAGACAAGCTGGGAGTCTTGCAAGGAGCAGAATGATCTACCAGTCCTCCTGGCTGCACTGTGCCTGTTGGGCCTTCATACCCTGATACCCTGCTGGCCTCACCTCCTTTTGCTAAAAGGGTATGCAGGTCACCACCCACAGGAGACAGCAAGGAGGAGGGAAAGATTTGGGGGAAGGGGAGCTGGTTCCAATCCCAGATGGGCCTTTTCCACATTGCATAATGAAGGCCAAGCAAGTCACATCATCATCTGAAGAACTGGCACCGATCCCATCTGTCTTACAGAGTCTGGACATAGCCTAGTATTTGCTACCATATCAGGAAATGTCACTTCCTCTCCCTCAATTCCCCTTGGCGGCCAAGACCAAAGAAGCAACGAACTCAGAACTCAGCAGGGGGTCAGATCCCCCCCCCCTTATCTCTGCCTTTGACCTTAGTGTGTTTGCAGATGACTTCTGCCCTGTCTAGGCCGAACTGTGACCTGTCATCCTTGAGCCTCAGCTCAAACTGATCTCCACCACCCACGTTGTGCTGAGTGAGCTCCAGCCACCCAGCCAGGGGTCCCAGTAGCACAAGAAACAGAACACAGAAAAATGGCAGCTGAGGTCCCTGATGGCCAGGGCATCTGCTCCACCATCCCCACCCAAGGCTGTGGAAAGACACCTGGCAAGGACACACCTGGTAAGCTGGGCTTATGGGCTGGGAGGAGGCAGGCAGCAGCATATGGCATGGAGTGGGCACACCCTAAGTGAGCCCCAGCTGTTGAGATTTCTTTTCTCCATAACTCCTGGCAGAATGCCAAGAGATACACTTCTTTTAATTCTCTGTCTTTCTCCCAAAAATCCACCTGAGGTGATACCATGACTCTGAATGAATGCTGGCAGTTCAGGGGACAAAGGCGATTCTCCTCCATAGTGATAGTGCCTTTTATATTTGTTTTTGCTTATAAAGTTGTTCCAGAGGCAATGTGGAATAGTTTGCACTGGAGAGTTTAGCAATAAGGTTAATGGCAAACTAGGCACAGAAATACCATGAAGTAGTAAAGAAGAAAGTAGAATTGAAATCTGTTTACTAAAGACAATACTTCAGGAATACCATTCTGATAGTCCTAGCCACCAGGGCAGAAAGTGGAAATAACCTGCACTAGAAAGGAGTTCACATATTGTTTGTTTCCTGAAGCTTTGTGCGACAGGCACTGGGTGCTGTGGCAGGTAGGGGCATGTACTGCACATTTACAGAGACCGGGAGACTGATTACTTGAGGCTTTTGGCATGCAAGAACCTTTGCGAAAGCAGAGGGCAACACTGAAGTGCACCTGAGTGACAGCTGTCCACTGTCTTGACCCAGGCATAGGCAGAGCTGGCAGTTTCCTCAGCTGTACCATAAGCCAGTGCTTTCCAATTTCCACATGCGGGCCACTTTCCTATGCAAGACCCCCTAAGAAGTCTTGTTAAAATGCATTTCTAATTCAGGAGCTCTGCAACTTTCAAAACTTCTGTCATGGGAGTCACCTTTGGAGTAGCAGGGGTGAAGGCCTGGGTTTCTGGCCTCCTCCACTGGAAAGGCATGGCCGTGTCTACCACAGACATGGTGAACCTATTCCTGGGCTCAGCACAAGGCTCCTGGAGATGCTGGGCAGAACCTCTGTATTCCAGTGGGCCATTTTGATCCAGTCACAAGCCACCATGCACCACAGAGCTCCCCTGGAGAGATGGTCCACACTAATTCCTGTTCTTTTCCCACTGTACCCTCAGCACCTGCCACTAGAACCATCCCCACACCCTTGCATTGGTCACACTTAAATCTCCCTGTGGACACAGTTTCTTACTATCTTGAGGTCACTTAGCTTTTTCTCCCTGGAGAGCTCAGCTTTCAATAGAGGACTAGAAGGAGGACTGCGTATACTTAGATCATAGAAGGGTACTAAACTCTGCAGTGAGGGATATTGGAGTGCATGGAGTAGTCTCCAAGAACCCTAAGCCACACTTTATAGTGTCATACAGTTTATACCACGGGTTCATGGCAGCGTACCACGGAAAGTGGTCTGTACATCGAAACCTTGGGCCCCAGCAGGATCTGCCATGCCGGCTCATGGGCCAGCCCCTCCCTTTGCCCTGGGTGATCCATGTCCCCTGCACTGGGTCATCATGGTGGTCCAGACAATTCTTCCCTTTGCCCGAATCACCTTTAGGACCCCCTCCATGGCAGTCTGTCCCCATTCTCTCCCTCATACAAGGGAACAGCTGTCAGGACCCCAAAAGCTTGGGTTCCTGGCCAATGGAAGGACACCATCAGTAGAAGCAGTGCCTTCACTGGAGCTAAAGCACACCCTGCCCAGCCTAGACAGCACCAGGTTCAGGTGGCCGGGCTCCTGGCCAGGGCTGTCAGAGTCCATCAGAGCCTATGGCTTCCTCTGCCTATCTTATTTTAATAGTCAATTAAATATTTCAATCATGTAAAATAGATGTCATTTGTCCTGGCCTATAAATACTGGGTCAATCCATGGGGCAAAGAATGAATAGAGTTCTACTCCTGTCTAGTCTAGGCAAATGATGAATCTAGATTCTCATTCTGACTATTCTTATTTTCTCAGCCAAAGGACTAGCCTTCCAGGAAAGGGCTGACCCCAGGACTTCCATAAATAGGATATTCATGCCAACACCATGAGTGGATTGGTTGTATCAAAAGGGCACCACCACTGGGCACATGCAGGAGAACAGGGTGACAGCAGTCCTATGTCACACACGATGATATTTCAGACAAGATTTGGAGAAAGAGAAGGTCCATGGAATCTCTGGAGATCAGGCAGAGAGAACAGCCAGAGTGCTGGTCCTGAATGCGAACCTATTCCAAGAACCCTGCCTAATTTGTTTAAAGAAAAGGGAAACCCATGAGAGAGGAGGCTGGGAGCCAGCCAGTCATGCTGGCCTTGTCTGCCATCCCAAGGACGCAGCTTTCATTCTGACACCAGAGGAACCAGAGGAAGTTTTATGCAGAGGAGTGACATGACACACAATAAGTGCCTTGCGAGGATGGCACAGGCTACTTCACTTTGGCCTGACACGGGTCCCTGGGACAGGCCTTAGAAATGCTCAGCAAAGCTTAGGGAATCGCCCTTTGTTATGGTTTGTGTCCAGGTGTCCCCCCCCCCCCCCCCAAGCCTCAAGCAGTCTTGGGGCAGCTTCTGGAGTTTGTGATGGATCACTGTGGGTGTAGATACTGCACCTGCCCTAGCGCAGGTAATTTGCATTACAACGTAAGGAGAGTAGAGAAGTTAGCAGCTTGAGCTGCTCCTACCTCTCCCTTGTGCTCTTGCTCTTTGCCCCCACCATGGAAGGTTGTTTTCTTCCTTGTGCCACTCTGCCTTGGAGCCAGCTGAATATGGACGGAAACCTCCAGTAACTGAGTTAAATAAATCTTTCCTTCCTTCATTTTGGGTGTCGGGTATTTGTCCCAGCAATGAGAGAAGAGTAAGACACCCTCCTACTGGAGCAGGGGAGGGCTTCTCTGAACTGACCCTCAAATGTCAGGAAACTATGGAGCTCCAGTCCGCATCAGATCCTGTGCCTATTTCCCTTGCTGTCTCCCTCCCTTCAGTTCCACCTTCCCTCCCTGTTTTTTCCTTCTCACTCTGCCTCTCCCTTTTCCCTGAGAACCCACAAAAACACCTACTGTGTGAGGGATATTAGACATATGGTCCCTTCCAAGGCTTCTGGAAGATGCCAGAGCATTTCCGTTTTCCAAGCTCAAGCTCCTTGCAAGAAGGACGCTCAGAGATCCCCACCAGCCAAAGCAAATATTATCCATGTTGTCAGCAACAACACCATGGAGTGCTAGGGACTAGTTTTTGTCTTCTTCCTAACATTTACTAACAACCCATTGCAAAGGCTACTGTCCCCACACGGTATCCCCAAGGCAAGGTCCAGCACAGGGAAGTGGCTGAGAACTGTCACAGAAGCTCAGAGAGAGTGGAGTCCTGGGGCAGGGTGGAATAGGAGGATCCCTGTAGAAGACCAACAGACAGGCCCTGGGGCTAGCCGAGCAGAGAACTGGAGAGGGGCATCGTGGGCAGGAGGAAGCCATGCCTATGCCCATGAGAAGGTACAGGTGCTCCTGGTGGAAGTATTTCCTCCACAGGGAAGGCTGAAGAAGGCTGCCTCCTCTACTCTGGACCCAACAGTAGATCCATTTTTGAAGCCTACCATCCCTACCTCTGGCCTCCTTTGGGCTTATCTCCCCCATGCAGTTTGAATTCTTGGAACACAAGACTCTTCTACTTCCTAAGAGTAACTTGAAGCTCCTTATCAGTGACTGGTGGCATAGGGCCTCAAGAATATTCCCAAGAGTCTCATGGGCTGGGGAACCCCCACTCAGGCTCCCATCAGAGCCCACATTCCTCACCAGTCAATATCAGCAGTAGATGTAGCCAAAGGTGAGAAAGGGCTTTGGACTATGCATCGGCATTGCTATGAGCAGGCATGGGGGCAGCAGTAGGTCGTGTCCCAGGGCCAAGGGCATCTTCTCTGGGCACAGTGCTCCTCTGCGGTACAAAATGCCCAGGGAGGGCTCTTGGACCCCAGCAGCTCCTGGAAGGCCAAGGCAACCACCAAACTCTTCCTTGCTGACTACAAGGAAGGATCAAAGTCCTCACCAGGGGTGACAGGAGAAGGAGGTGTGTACATCTTTAAAATAGGGATCTCTGGTGGGGCTTCATGGCAGGGGAGGGAAACGCCCCAGTCCAGTTGGCCTGGGCCTCTGTGCACCTGTGCTGCCTCAAACTGCTTTCAACCTACCATGACGGCCTTAGCCTTAAGATGCACTTGGAACAGAAGCGTCCCCTGTTAAGGTTAAGGAGGCATAAAGGCCCAGCACGCCCTAGTTAAGAGTCGGTCTGGAGTTCTGCTCACTTTAACTATGTGCAGACAAGGAAGTAAGTGGTGGGTCTAACTAGATTTTCAAGTAGGAGGAGGACAGGGACTAAGGACTCTGCGGCTCCAAGATTGCGGCTCCAAAGAGGTAGCCCAGCCCGATAAGCGGCGGCGGGCTGGCGGGCGGCCACTTCCGCGCACAGGTCCGGCCTCCCGGGCGGGCGCACAGGCGAACGGGCTGGGCGCAGGGAGGGAGGAGCTCGACCGAGCTACCGCCTCCGCCTGCGACCTGTCCGGTCGCGCTGCTGGGAGCGGCGGGCCGCAGAGGTGAGTGACCCCGTCCGGCCGCCGCGGGGCTGTGGGCCACGCCTTATGCCCCCGGGACCCCGCCCGCGTGCACCCTGAGCGTGCCTTAGGGCCGAGCCACGTGCGCTGGCGCCGGAGGAGCCCGGTTCTGGTCCCCAGCCCTGTGCGCTTCCGCGAGAGACGGAAGCCGCTTGTGTGTGGCGGACTGGGCACAGCTGGGGACCCAACTGAGGGCAGCGGGCGTGTGGATCCCGGGTGCAGGCGTGGGCGGCCCCTCCTGGGGCCCCCGCCAGTACCTCAGGTCCCGCTGGTCTGGCTGTTGCGCTTGGTCCCGCCGAGTCCAGCCGGTCGGAGGAGAGGGCCGGCAGGCGGCTGTGGGCGGGACCTTCCTGGATCTTCCTGTGTGGGCCTCCTAGTCTCTCGGCCAACTAGGGCAGGGTCACCGGACTATGGTCTTCAGGACGCTGCCCGCAGAACTGTCGCCGGGGAAGTACCCTCTCCTCCCCTCTTTCTCGAAATATGGGGGCTTGGTGCCCAAAGAGATTTGACTAGAACTTTGGTCACTCGGTAGATGAGTGTCCTTTGGGAGCCAGAAGCTCCATCCGCGGGACAAATGCTAGCAGGTGCTAGCTTAGAGCTCCAAGAAGGCGGTTTCTGAAGCAGGCTGCAAAAGTGAGAGTTCAGGAATTGCCTCCCGGGAGGTAGTTTTGTCCCTCAGAATGCAGCCATGATCTGATTAATAGCGAACATCCATTGTGTGTTCGTGTGGGCCAGGCCACGGGGGCCCATGGGCCCACGCACCCAACGTTCAGGTAGTGCTGGCAGCAAGAAGATGCTGCTGCTATCTCTTGTTGCAATGGGGCTGCTGAACCCCAGGGGGCCCCTGTATCTACATAGGAAGCAAGTTTCAGAGGTGGGATTTGCACGCAGGTTTGTCTGACTTAAGAGCCCAGCTGAGCCAGCTGTTAGAACAGACAAGCAGGGTGCAAGCTGCCCCAAGCATGCAGTGCTGGGTCCGTGCATCGGCAGGACCAGAAGGTCTTACCCTTCAGTCACCATCAAGGGCTGTTAAAAATGCAGATGCCCACGTCCCGTCTTCAGCTGACCAAATCAAGACCCAGAGGGCCCAGACTCATCTCTGTCATCCAGCTGTGCCCAATCTCCCATGTAGAGAGGGACCAGAGAGCAGCTACTTGATCAGTGTCAAGTGGATGAAGAGACCCAGTGGAGCAGAAGGTGTCATGGAGGGGGTTCGGGAAGGCTTCCAGAAGGAGACCTCAGCCAGGGATCCAGGAGGATAGTGTACAGATGACATGGAGGACGTGGTGCTGGCCTCAGCCCCCAGGGAGCCAGGCTGGGCAAGCCGGTCAGCTGAGGGTTGATCAGCCTGTACCAAGCCTTCTGAGGTCCCTGGGACCCGGTCTGGACAGGCAGATGAACCCTCTGCAGCCTAATGACATAGAGAGGTAGACACTGCTATCATTCATGGTTCCTGTCCTTGTCCCAGGACTTCTCTCTGCTAAACTAATCAGAGACCAGAGTGCTGGGTGGGAACTGGGAGTTTATAACTGAAGCTTTGACCAAAGGCCAAAGCTGCGCTGAGCCCCAGGTGAGGCACAGCCTGCTGGCTGGTTGTAGGGAGAGCCTGGCCTTGGGGTGGGTGGGCCTGGGGCTGAATCTCCATCGACCTGTATCCTCAGCCCATAAACTCTTCTTCATCTCTGAGCCTTGTCAGGGGCTTGGGACACTCCTCTGAGGAGTGGGGACTGTGGTGCCTGGCCAGGGGTTTATCAAGGTGAGTGCTGAGTCGTGGGAGTGCATAAAGGATCACATTCCTCTTCCCCTAGTATTGTGTGTTAGTCTTATGGGAACTTTTATGCTTCTTGCTCTTGTAGTTTGAACCTCTGGGTTCCCCAGAGAAGACAGCTGAACCCCAGAGGTTCAAGGCCTCCAAGGTCCTCTTTTCAGCGTCTGGGTCAGGAGAAGCGTGGCCACCTACTTCATTCCCTGTGCCACCTGCAGATGGAAAGCTCAGGGCTGGGATGTGGAGGGACAAAAGCGGGCCATGGGGAACTGGAACTCCTGCCTTCAACTGAGCTGGGCCCACCCTTCCTGCACTCCCTAACGTGCACAGCGGCCCAGGCTTTGGGGGCTGGGCAGGCAGCAGCTGAGTAAGTTTAAGTGCTCCCTGAAATTGCTTTCTGGTATGACCAGGAATGGCTCTCCTGATTTATAATGCAGAATTTTGCCAGTGTAAGTAGTTATTCAAACCGAAGGCCACATCAGCGCATTTCCTCCCTTCTGGGGCTGCAGGGCCACGGACCTCTTCCTATTCCTACCCCATGTTCCTTGATCCCAACCTCCTTAGTGAAGCTGCGTGATTACAGAGCTTGGGGAGGGAAGGCAGAGGGGCAGGCAAGGCATTGGGCAGCAAGCAGAACGGCCTTGGAAGCCTCCCTTCCTGTGCCTCCCCCTGAAGCTGGACCCCCATGGTTCCTAGGCCTGTGTACATTCCGGCCTCTGAGCCTTCCCAGCCTGCATGGGTGTGCCAGCGCCATCACACCTGAA
>PVKA01047600.1:0-14236 GCA_004027165.1 Ctenomys sociabilis | reverse complement strand
TGTGTGTGTGTGTGTGTGTGTGTGTGTGTGTGTGTCCTCTGCAGCTGATGGAGCGCTAGCTGCTGTGCACCTGACGAGGACCCCATGTGGTGAATAGCACTCCAGGGACCCTCGCCCCCCAGAGCGCTGCAGAAGACACCACAGCCGGCAAGCCGGCGTCAGAGGGTAGGCGCGCTGTACCCTGCTCCATCCCACTGTGGGCCCGCAGCTGGGGTCTCCCCTTGAGAACCACCGCTTGAGCGGCCTCCAGGAGGGGCGCACAGACCTGCGCGCGCGCACACAACCCTGCACACCTTCACCACGGCCACACGGGGGCTCTGACACCCGCCACCCCTCCCCCGGGCCTGGGGTCCCTAGGCCTGGCAGGGCGGCGCGGAGCTCCTGGGAGAGAGTGCGGGTCCGGGCGGGATCACTGGCCGCAGCTTCCGCCCACCCTGCCGCGCCCTTGCGCTCACCCACGGACGAGCCGATCCGCGCCCTTTGCGGCAGCGACATCTTACGAGCCTTCTCAGGGCCGGCGGCACTCGGCAGCGCTCCCGCGTCGCGGGCTCGGCGGCTGCGCGGAGAGGCGGTAGCGCCAGAGCCATGGGCGGCGGGGCCGCGGCGAGCGCTCGAATGCGGCGCCCGAGGCTGCGCCGTTGGCGCCGCAGAGTCCACTGCCGCAGCCTCGCGAGCCGGCGGCCGGGCGGGCTGCGGGGGCTGGGCCCGGGCTCGCGGGCCCGGAGGCGGCGCGGCGTGAGGTCGCGCGGCGGCCGGCTCCAGGTGGGGGCGCGGCGCACCCGGGGCTGGGGCTGAGCCTGCTGCTACCCGTTTACCTGCCTGTTCCTTGTCACGGGCGCTAGCGGAGGCCTTGGGACTCGGGCAGGACTCCTCACTGGCTTTCTTTCCTAGTTCTGTGCGCCCGTGTGCCTCCTGCAGGCCTTTCCACAGGCTCCTTGCCGAGCAGCTCTTTCCAGGGCCTGCGTGGAGCTCCCCTGTCCTGGGTCTGCAGCCCCTGCCCGCTACCCGCTCAGTGAGACGGCCTTCCAGGACATCCTAAAGCTGTGAGAAAGCCTGGAGAGCATGGAGGGAACAGCCGAACACACCCACCACACACATTCACACCCACCCGCACCTCCTTCCACAGAAACCAAGTCACTGACAGATAAGGTGAGTGGACCAAGGCCACAGGATGTGTTTTTGTTTGCTTTTACATGTCTGTTAATGTTTAAACTGTGCTTGGCCCTCCTGACACAGTTCCATAGAGAAAGGAAAGCTAAATATGTATCTGATGAAATTCTGACCTCAGGGTTAAAAGAAAGTCACAAAAAAACTTTACTGCTCTATTCATTAGATGTCATTTTTATTAATTAAACTTGAGAGACTGACAAGGAGAATGGATGCAGCAGGAAAAAAAAAAAAAAAAAAAAAACAGTGCTGGGGAAATCAAGGCACGTACCTCCAGCTCCTCCCAGCTGGCTTCTGCCTCTGCCAGGGATTTCCTTAGGAAAATCTATAAGGGATAGGGTTTGGGTTGACAACTGCAAGCTGGGAAGAGGCTAAATTGTGGCTTCAAGTAGCACCCTTTGTCTGTCTAGTCTGGACCCTCACACACAAAAGTCTGGGCCCTCCCCACACAAAAAGGCTCCCACAAGTAGTCAATCTTTAGCAGAGAGGAAAAAGGAAAATGTCTCAAGTGGCACACGCAGGCTGGAGGTGGGAGATGCTCATTCAGTGAGCCCCGAGTCTATGCGGAGGATGCTCTGGAATCTGGGGCTGGTATTTGCCCTGAATTTGTTGTTAATGTGCCGTTAAGGGTTCAGTACATTTTCTGTTTCTATGTTTATATAAGTTTATTAATTTTAAATTTTAAGATTAGCAGAAAAAAAACTTTGGCCATAACTAGCTAAGAACAGACAGAATAAGGGGTTTTCTTGAATTTTATTTTCAAGAAAGAAGCAAATATGTTAGATGTGGAGCCTTTGCCTAGACTCCTATTAATGGGCCCAGTGTCCTCCTCTATCACAAAGTAAGAGCATTTCTTCTTATGATGCTTATCTCCTGATAAGCAAAACTAGCCCGACAACTTTGTAGCAATGGTAGAATTGTTCACTTGGCACACCTTGATGATCACAACACAGATTGCAGAGAAAGGTGAGGGAATATTTCACAGGAGCATGTGTTATCTCCATGGTAACTCCCCCTAATCTGACTGCCCCTTGGTACACTGAAAAGAACAGACAGATGTTAGCCATAGAATCCAGACCTCAGTGGCATAGCTCATTTACCTCAAGGGAAGACCAAAGCAAACAGTAGTCAGTATTTATTATTAGGCTTGAAATCCAAATGCCAAAGCCATGCCAGCCCTGTCCCCAGGCCTGCTGAGTGGGCTACTGAGACAGAGCATGGCAGCGCACGCCTGTTGGGGAGGCTGAAAACAGGAGGAGCAGTCAGTCACAGTGAGATCCTGTACCAAATATATTAACAGAAAAGGAAAGGGAAAGGGAAGGGAAGGGAAGGGAATCCAAAGGAATCCAAAGGAATCCAAATGCCAGTGTGGATCACCCAGAAGAACCTTTTGCCCTGGCCAGAAGCAGCCCAGACCCAAAGGTGGAGCCCTAAGAGGGAGGAGCAAATGCAAAATTCAAACCCATAGCAAGAGCCTGAAAAATGTATATTATCTGTACCTTCCTGAAAGTAAGAACTTCCTAAAAAAAAAAAAAAAGTTGCTTCACTTCTTAGAAGCATAATCAAGAGGAACAAGAAGAAGAACCTTCCAGTCCCACTCCACACGGGTAGCTGTCCAGTATTCCTGAAATCACTAAGCCCCTGGTGAGTGGTCCTCCTCATTCTAAGAGATGAGTCTGGGCAAGAAGAATTCCTGGTCTCTCTCTTAAAACAGTGTTCTCTGTCCTTCACTGTTCTGTGTGCCCTTCTTTCTAAGCTGTTGCTTCAGTCAAAACAGACCAGTTTCCCAGGGAGCTGTGACTGTTTTTCTCTGAGATTTCCAAGGAACAAGGCCATCTGGCTTCTCATAGAAGCCTATCCAGCATCCTAGAACTTGCGCCTTTCAAGCAGTCCTTTCCAAGACCTTCTTCACTTTCTTCTATTTGAACTTGAGTCCATTATTCTTGTTGAATCATAAAGGCCCTAAGAAATAGTTATCGCCCTGCTCAAGAAATTTTCACAGGCAAATGAAGGCTTGACCCAGCGGTGAGCCAGCCAATCACAATGGAAGTTTGTGCCAAGGAAAGTGGCTCAGACAGTAAAAACTAAGAGAAAGAAAAAGGGCAAAAGACAATATATCCCCTTCAGAGTACAAACCCCATCTATTTACATCACTAACCAGCCCCTACCTGCTAAAGTTTCCCCATAGGGAGTGGATGAAGCTGAAAATCAATCACATGTGCGGTCTCCCTAGTGAAAGAACCTGAAAGAGGAAATAAAATCTGAATGGTAAATAGATATTATGAAAGGGAAAAAAATGCTTAAAAGGAAAGAACTAGGAAGGAGGAAAGGAAAAAAAGAAAGAAGGGGAAAAAAGAATCGTCCTACTAATTTCTGTTGGTTTATTGAAAGGAATAATTAGTGCTTAATATTTTTTTAATTTTCTTGGATGCCGAGACAGACATCTTTATTAAAGATACTACCAAAATGTTGGCAAACATTTCAAAACAGATTTGTAAACACAATGCTTCCCTTTTCAATTGGCACGACTTTGAAAAGACAATATGATGAGACAACACAATTTGAATCAACATTAGCCCAAACTCCTGTATTTTTGACCATATAACTTATGTTTCCACATGATAAAACAAGTGATAGTTGAAATCTGCATCAACAGATAAACTCCATGAAATGAAAGTTTGTGCTGTTTGATGAATCACAGTATGTTATGGTTAAATATAACCGCTTTTTAATATTCCTGGAATCCAGGATGAAAAAACTCTTTAAATAAACATCTCATGTAGGTAATAGCTTGTTTGCTATTTATATACTTCATAGCAGTATATAAATAGGTCACCTACACATTTAATCTTATAATTTTGCCCCAAAACTATAGATCTGTTTCAATTTTATAACATACCAATTTTTGTCCAACATTAATAAAGCTGACAAACTTTGAAATTGAAATGCTTTTGTCTTCCATAGTAGAAGTAGTAATTCAACAAGAAACAACACCCCTCCAGTACACTCATCAGTTGTTAACAGCTCCTCCTTCGAGGAGCAGCTGTTTCCTTCAGGCACACACACACCCACATCACCTCTGCACACACACACACACACACACACACACACACACACACACACACACACAGGCCGAGCACACGCTTCCAGACATGGAGGCCATAGATGGTGGTCATCCAGAAGCAGGGTAGCTAATGATTAACCACAGGAGGTACATAGCTAGCAAACACCTTAAGGCAACCATTGTAATGGGGATTAACTCGCAGGGTAGATTTAAGAGTCTAGACCAAGTCAGTCTGGATATCTGAAAAGCCTACACACACACCACCCACAGTTATCAGACTTCCTATTTTTAACCCTCCCAAGCAATTTTTTTATTGTGTGCAAATTTCTAAATATTCTCCCATTTAAGGCAAAGACTTTGCATTAAGAAAGGTCAGAAAATGGGCTTATGTTTATCCAAAAGCATTTCACCTTACACATCTCTGTTTGTTTTTTTTTTAACCAACTTGTAAGTGTGGACATTGGATCCCCTATATCTAAAAAATCATTTCTTATGACAAACACAAGTTTTAAAGAAAAAAATGATTTGAAGTATACAAACACTGGATCCCCAATATCTAAAAAATTATTTCTGTTAACAAACAAGTCTTGAAAGGAAGAAAGGACCAGCAAAAGTAGCTTCAAAATGCAAGGAAGCAAACTAAGATGAAAAAAAGTAACTCAAGTTTACAAATACTGATACTTTAACAGGCAAAGTTCAATTTTTTAGTATCTACGGTAACTCATATGGAATTTTAAATAAATAAGTTTAAGTTTATTCACATTTTCTAGTCCAGGCAGAGCCTTAGTGCCACAGCTCTGCTTGCTGTTGGTCAGATCCACCAATCAGTCTTGACATGAGCCAGCTCGTTATGAAGACACTCACATCTGTATTTTTCTTCATGGTCATTGGGACTCAACTGCTTGACCTTCTGATATTCTTGTAAGACTTCTTCATGAACATTCTGATGCTCTCAGGAGCCCGGAGAAAGGCACTTACGTTGTGTGTCCAGCTTGATGAACCTTTGGGCTACAGTCTCCATTCTGGCATGCAAAGCGCTTTCACTCATCACACTCAGAATTGAGGTCATCCTTGTAATTCTGGTGTTGCTCGTAGGAGACAATGGCAATATATTTTATCAAATAGTCTGGGAGTTCAGTCACTGAAGAAGGCTCCACAGAGACAATGTAACCCTCTTTAACTCTTTTATTGGAATCTGGGCTGGGGTTATTCAGCTTGGCAATTTCCTCTTCTTCAATGTCTTCTTCCTTTTACTCAATAGCCTCAATGTCATGCTTTTCTATTTGGTCCTTTTCCTTTTGTTTCTTAGACTTCTTTTTATGAGACACTGAATGATTTTTCTTCCATAGGCTTAGGACACTTGAGTAGAACTGAACCAGGGAGAGAAGTCCCCGAGGTGTATTTGTCTTTCTGGTCCTCATAGACGCTACCATTCTGACTGAAACTGTCCACAAGGAGGTCATGAGTCCCCCAGCCTTCTGGAGTGCTCGGGGAGTTGGAGTTACAGTGCACAGTCTGCAGAGAGTTTGAGACATGCAGGTATGTGGGAGGCAGTGACGGAGGGCTTAGGATGGCAGCGGCTGCTGGCAGCAGGGGGAGGTTGGTGGGGAACTTCTCCTTCATGGGATTCATATGGCCATTTGACGCAGGTGGTAGTGTACTCATCAGGTGAGATATTCAAGCTTTCTTATTCATCAAGGGATCAATAAACTCTGAATCCAAAGGCCATTTCTGAAGAGAGGAGGTGGCACCTCTACTAGAACATATGGGAGATTCTGAAAGGCTGGTGCCAGTAGAATTCTCAGATGGATTTCGTTTTCTAGTGAGCACCGACTCCAGTGACCGCCTGTCTGTTTTGCTATATCCTGGCTAGTCTTGCTGCAGATCCTTGAACACGTAATCCTTCACCGTATAGGACAGGACCTTAGGGTTCAGACTGGCTACCTGTAGCAGAATTGCTCCCAGGGAGTTCTTGTCTTTCTGAAGTTCGACCAGTAGCTCAGGTTTATTGTAGGTCTTGAGTGCCAGTAAGTGAATCACCCTGTGGCTGTAAGGCCCCTGAGAAACGCTGCCACTGTCATGTGTTTGAACTGTGTTTGCAGGGTTCATGGGGTGTGGGATGTGCTGGGGTGGGAGGTGGACCTTTTCCTCTCAGCCACCACATCGGAGTTGGCTTGGCGCACTTTCCAAATCTGCACTCTTCCCTGGAGAATGTTTGCTGGATTCGTTCAAAGGGTTGTCTTAACCCACGTTTGACAAATAGAAGTTATAGCTATGTACTTCGCTAAGGGGATCATTCTTGGGAATTTTGACAAGCCTTGGAGCTCTTAGAATTGAATCAAAGGTCAGAAAGGAATTAAATTCTTGTGACTCTGGTGAGTCTGAGCACCCCAGATCGCCATCTCACTTGCAGCATGGTAATGTGGTCCTGCCCAGAACGCTGCTTTCCTGAAGCACCCCCCACTCCCCGGGGTGCAATGACAAATGCGGCTTGGGCATTAGCCTCCACTGGGCCACAGCTACAGCCATCCCGCTGCTGATGTACTGTGGTAGACTCAGTGCTTAATTTTTTTGGTCACTTTTGCATGCTTATAGCTGGTAATCTGAACTGCTTTGAAGATAACAGTATACAATACAAAAACCATTGCTTATTTCCTATCTTCTTGTTTTGAAATTCTGTATCTGGGCTGGGGAAATAACTCACATGTCTAAGCACCTGCCTGGCAAGTGCAAGGATCTGAGTTCAATCCCCAGTACCACATGCCATGTGAGAATCTGAGCGCACTGTGCTGCCCCAAAACTGGACATGGTGGCACATGCCTGTAATTCCAGAACTGGGGAGGCTGAAACAGGAGGATCACTATGAGTCTGAACTATGTAGCATGACCCTGTAAAAATAAACAAATAAATGAAGCTAAATTCTGTATCATTTTAAATGTTTTTTTAAATTTTTTATTCCCGTTAAAATAAAAAAGACAAAGGCAGCTGGAGAATAGGGAACATTTCTTTAGCTATGTAAACAAGCTGTCTCGCCTTAGAAAAAGAAAACTCTGTAGTCTTGCACTGTACAAGATGTTTTTGTTTCCCTGTAAGATGCTTACCAGGAAACCACTCAAGAGTACACAGCATGTAAGGATTGCATATGGGCCACGCATGCCTCACCACTGTCTTCATTTCCTTTATGTAATTCTCCATAAATACACCAAGTACTGCCTAACTTTGGTAAGGGTACAGCACCTCAAATATTTCCACAAATTATGTCTTTCTTTTAGAGAAAGTTTAGGGTTCAGAGTCTAAGTTGCCACACAATGACTTTTCACCTATAAATGAATTTTAAAATACCAAGGGATTGAGGTCAGAGATTTTAAAAAGGAAAAATACCTTCAGAGATTCTGTGAGTGCTCTGCAAGACGAGCAAACATTTCTAACACATTTTAACCTGATAAGCAAGCAATGCCTTGTAAGGTGAGCAGTGCACAATGCTAAATATCTCATGATCGCAGCTCAGCCAAGAGCTCCTCTCTCTCCCCTCTCCTTGCTTCTCTCTCTCTCTCCCTTCTGCCTGCCCTTCCTCCCTCTGTCTTGCTATGGGATTATACGGGTTATAGGTAATTGTCCCCCAGCAGCAAGAGATTATATGAGACCTCATCTGCAGAAAAAGAAAAAGGTAGAGGAATCCTCACTTCAAATGAGATTAGAGAGATGTGGAAAATGTGAGAAACAGAGCAGAATTTTGTAGAAAACACCATCTAAAATAATGCTCACCAGTGCAAGTAGTGAATCTGTTTAATAACAGTGCAATGTGACATTTCCACAGAATCCTCAAAAAGGAGCCAAAGCACATGTTGTTGGACAGCTTCTTCATTAAAGTTGCACAAGAGATAGGTTCCACTGAACAATAAATAGCAACAGTTCCATTCGTTGCAGCCCTCCTCTCTCTTATCTCCCTCACACCAGCCACAAAGGTTTTCAAAGGTAAGTGCAGGTTAATTTTTCTATTTTATATTTCCTTATTATTTTCTGTTGTGTTGCAGTATTATAACTATTTTATATAAATATTTTTGGGCTGTTGTACAAATCATCTGCATTTCCTTTTTTTTTTACTTCTTATTATATGTTTGTAGTACATGCATTTTATAATCATCTCGGGGAGCTGGTACATGTAAATACTACAACTTGTTTCTTTTTATTTTAATCCCTTTCTTTTTCTCCTCCCTCTACTTCCACTTTACCCCCTTTCATTCTTGCTGATATCACTGGTCTTAGTTCGTGTTTATGGCATGTAAGGTCCATGTTCATTGTGGTTATTACATCCTTATGCCTGGTGCATCTTAAGACTCTCTGACTCTTCCCACGTCGCTTTCTCTTCACCCCTCCCCCTCAGTCCCCTGGGCCCTGCCCCATCAGCAAGAGATCCATCTGCTTGTGTCCTTTATCTTTCCTTTATTTTTCTCATAGTTTGTACTTTGCCTCACTCAAGTGAAAGGTGCTATACAATATTTAAGTTTGTGAGTCTGATTTATTTCACTCATTATGCTTTCCATGTGCATCCCTTTTCCTACAAATATCTCAAACGTGTTCTCCTTTAAAGTCAGGTAGTATGAAACCACATATACACAGAACATTTTCTTTATCTAAGCATCAGTTGATGGGTATACTAGATGCTTCCAGTACTTAACTGTCAGGCTTTGTTAGCACACACCTGCAATCCCAGCACTAGGGAGGCTAAGGCAGGAGGATCCTTGCAAGTTTGAGAGCAGCCTGGTCTACAAACTGAGTTCAAGGCCAGGCTGAAATACATAGCAAGACTCTATCTCAGAAAAAAAAAAGATTTAAAAAAAAGCAGCATGCATGTATCACTGTAATATAATGATTTGCTTTGATACACAAGTGCTTTGAATTATAAAGCATGTTTCCAGAATCACTTATGCTTGCAACTCAAGTTTTATTCACTCTGCACTATTTCTTCAAAGGTCAACTCTTAAACTCAGTTACTACATTGAGTAAACAAATTCACCCACAAGTTCTTTCATCAGCATGTTGTGTCTATCCCAGAATGTCCGGTAGCACCACGGAAGGCTTGCGCATTGGAAAAGTAACTAGTGCGTGGTTCTTTCACCCCTTCCCTGTTGCTTTCCTGCAGTCCTTCATTCTCTCATTTGAATTCTGCATTGGGGCAGTTTATATGGATATGTCATTAAATAGGTACAGAATGAAGAAAATGAAGCTACATATCACTATGTGTCTTTTGGCTTTATTTTTCTGTTTGTGAAGAAGTGAGTAGATCCCTTCATACTCACTCAATTATTACTAAAATTAACCTGACAGTATAAAATATCTAGTGTTGCGGTAGCACACATAGCAGTCTACTGTGGATGATGCATGCCTTCTTCCTTGAGCTAATAGATGTCAAGCTTTAGTGTGGAAGAGGACCTTCTCGGCTAACTCAACTGAGGCACTAACTAAGCTGCAAGTCTCCCATGTCCTATTACCAGCTGTCTCAGTTACTCTTTCTTGTTGCTGAGACAAAAATACCCAACATCCAAATGAAGGAAGGAAAGGTTTATTTACTGGCTCCAAGTCAGAATGGTACGTGGCAGAGAGGAGTAGTTCATGGGGGCATCAGAAAGCAGAGAGCAATGGGGAGGAGTAGGGGCAGCAATTGCCACAGAGAACAGGTATGTCTCTGTCTCTCTGTGTGTTGCCTTCAGGCTATCCTCCCCAGGCTGGGGAATAATGCACACCCATAATCCCAGCGGTACTCACACCCATAGTCACAGCATTAGACCATGAATTAATCACAACTGCATGAGGTTTTGGGGGGACAACTAGACACAAACCATAACAACAGCCAATTTAGTAAGTCTTCAGCTAGCCCACTTGTACTGAACTTTGACAAGCACTCTACATGGTTCATATACACATGACCTAAACATTCTTCTAAAAAATATTGCTTAGTGCTCAGCCCAACTTTTTGGTTTTCATATTTCATTGATCCTGCTAGAATGTGCTCCTGACCACGTGAGCTGCCAGCTATGAACACAGTCTTGCCACCAGGTGATTTGAGAGTCAGATTGCCACATATGAGTTCAGATGGAAAGACCTCAGAGTGACAGTGGCCAGGGATGTAGAAATCTGCAGGGAGGAGACGGTAGTACACAACAGTTGTGATCACATATGTATGCATGTGGAACAGAGTAACGGGAAGTGGCATTCACGAGGGTGTACTTCAGGCCTAGCATTCTCAGGACAGGAGAGGGCAGGGCAAGAGATGACCTGGCTCAGTCAGAATCCATATTCCCCAGTGTCAGGCCACAGAGAGCAACCGAGAGACTGGATTAGCACCCAGCATTAGACCTTAAGCAGGGCTTGGGATCAACTGGAAAACAGTCCTGGAAATAAAGCCGCCAGTTCATGCCATCATGTGTGCTCTTTCGCAAACACTGCCTGCAAAGCAATTGTGACAGGTGCCCTCTGTGGCTTCCTCTCAGGAGCCCTTAGGAAAGTATTCTTTCCCTCTGCTTCAAGGAAAGCTGAGACTGTGAACACAAAAGAAGCATGCAATTCCAGCAGGAAAAAAGCCCATCAGTACTACAGACGGGGTCATGCATGCAGAGTCGAAGAAGCATGGGCACTTCGCCTCCATCTAAGATAATGGATGGACTCCTGGATCATCGCTCAGTTTTTAACACAGCATTAGCTTCGTGAGGGTCATTGGTTAAAAAGTAAGCCACACCTTCCCATAATGGGGCACACACAGGTCACAGACCTTTGTGATATGCCAAAGGCAAGCGCAGGCAAGAGGCAGGAGTGGCTGCCCCTCCCTGCTAGACCAGAGGCCGCCTTGGGTACACAGGTGACCACATGGTGTGCCACCTGGTTATACAACAGGTGACGACAGCAGGGACACTGTCTGGATCTGCACAGTAGTAATGAATGAGACATATTTCTTTTCATCTTCCACATTTTAAAAGAATACTTTTCCATCAGTGACACTGGAATAATTAAAAATCCATATGCAAAAGCAGTGACTTTGGAGCTCTCCTTTCACCACATATAACAAGGAAATGTAAGATCAAACCCTAAAATTTTCAGGAGAAAACACAGGGGGGAAGTCTTCAGGACTTTGAGTCACGCACGGTTCTTAGGTAAGGTACCAGAATACAAACATAAAGGAAGAATTGATTAAGTTTGAACTCATCAAGATCAAAAATGTGTACTTCAAAAAACATTGCTAGGAAAATGAAATTATACACCACAGGCTGAGGTAAATACTTGCCAATCATATGATAGAAAACTTATCTATAATATTCTACAACTCAATGCAAAAATCTAATATATAGGTGGGTGATAGGATGGAAAAGATGTTTCACCAATGACAGGTATATTAAAAGATTCTCAACATCACTGCAATCTCCACATCCTGTTGATGGGCCTGTAGAGTAGTATGAGCACTTTAGAAATATTTTGGCAGTTTCTTAAAAGCATGACACAGATATTGCACTAGGAATTTACCAAAAGCAATGAAAGCATCCATTCATGCAAAAACTTGAGTACCAGGGTATATAACAGCATTATTCTTTTTTTATTAGTGCATATTTGCACATGCATATATTTTCTTCATTCTCCCCAGAATTACTTTTAATATCACCAAGTGGGGAACAATTTAGATGTCCATGAGTAGATGAATGGGATACAGTATGTCAATGTTATAGAATATAATGAAGTTATACTCTTTAAAAAGCAGTAACTATTAATTAATGGTGATCCTCACAGACATTATGCTAAATGAAAGAAGCCCCAGGTAAATTAACACATATTGAGCGATTCTATTTACAGTATATGAAACTTCCACAAAAGGAAAATCCTTACAAACAGAAAGCAATTTAAGGGCAGCCTGGGAGTCGGGGTGAAGACTGATAGTGAATGAGACAGGGACATAACTTTTGGGGGTGATGGAAATGGCTTCAGACTGAGTGGTGCCTTTGTGTAAACTTAAGCATTTATCAAGCATTTGAATTGTACAAAATAGCTAAATTTAGCTTAAGCCTGTATCCCAGCCCTATGCAGCTTGAGGCAGGGGCCTGGGCAAAAGTTCAAAGCTGGTCTGGGCTCCACAATGAGTTCGAGGCCATCCCAAACTATATCACTTGATGCTTTCTCAAAACTAAACAAAAAAAGAGTGAATTTTATCCTATGTAATTTGTGCTTCAATAATGCTATAAAGAAATCCAGGAAGAACTTTGGTTTTCTTTTTTTAAAATTAATTAATTTATTTATTTTTATATATTTGGTTCAGGGTCTCACTATGCAGACTCATAGTGATCCTCCTTCTTCCACCTCTGAAGTGCTGGGAGCACAGGCATGTGCCCCCATGTCGGATCTCTGTGGACATACAGCTCACTGCCCCAGTGGTGGGGCTGGCACACCATGTCATGCCAGGGGTGGGACCCTGATCCCTGCACTTGCCTAGGCAGGAGCTTAGTCTGCTGAGCTATCTCACAGGCTCTGGATTTTCAATTTGTAAATTTCTTAATGAAATATCAAATGTTAAAACAAATGAAAAAGGGCCAGGAAAAAGCTCAGTGGCACAAGGTCCTGAGTTCATTTCCAGTAGAAAAAAAAAAAAAAGAAAGAAGAAGAAAAGAAAAAGAAAGAAAGAAAAATGATCTAATGTCTTCCTTTTCTATCTCTAGATAATCTTTTTACCTCTCAACAAGTGGCAGGCCCTCCATGTTGAAAAATCTGTGAAGAGGGCAGTTCTAAAAGCTTCAAACTGTATCTTTGAGGAGTTCATTTAAAATGTGTGTCCCTGAACCATGTTCCTCCAGACCTTCATCAATGACCAAGTCAGTGTGTCTGGAGCAGAGGAAGATTGTGAACTATTCTTTTGTATATTTCCCTTCTGTTGCAGCCAGGGTTTACAAGGGAAACCATCTAATACATGACATATAATTTATAGAATTATTTTATAGCAGTCACCCAAAGAGTCAAGTACAAAGGAGTGTAGGAAATCTGTCCACACACTAAAGATGCAGAATCTAGACAAGGGCCTGGATCCCATGGCAGCATCCTGCATGATGAGTCCTGCTAAAGGCCTAGAGTCGCCTAGTGCTTCATGCAAATCTGTTTCATGGATCTGCACTGGGAAGGCTCGAGGGTCAGTGGTAGAAGCTAGAAAGTCTGTGCCAGCAGGACGAAGTACCTACACCAGCAGGCATTGGATCTGAGCTAGGGTCAAGAAGTGATGCTCAGAGTAAGGACCAGAGCTCCACCAAAAGTACCAAAGCATATTTTCTGCACTTTTGGTATATGATTATTTGAGTGATTCATTATAATCTTATAATATATGTTCCATATTGTATTATTTCATTGTTCATTTTATAAAACCCAATACTTTTCTTTGTCTCTCTCTCTCGCTCTCTCTCTCCATCCCAGCCCTCTTATTTTATGTTTTGAGACAGGATCTCACTAAATTTCCCAGAGTGGACTTGAACATGGAATCCTCTTGCCTCAGCCTTCTCAGTAGCTGACATTACAGGTTTAGACTACTGTTCTCAGCAGCCTTCTTCCTCCTCTTTCTTTTTCTTCCTTCCCCTACTCTCTCCTTCTTCCCTTTGTTCTCCTCCTCCTCATTCTTCTCCACTAACACAACAGTAATAGTATACTGAGTTGTTTTTTTTTTCTGTCAGCCAGAAAGGACATTGGTGTTGTCGGTAATGACCATGAGTTCCAGTGCATCGACAAAACTCCAGATGCAGGGGTTTCTGGCCAGGAGGCTGTGCATTCACTGTTGGAGCACTCGGTGTCTCCCTGGGGGTTGCAGCTCTCTGTAAATCTGGTGTGGCTGAACCAAGAAAGAAGGCATATGTGGATGTCTACGGAAATTATGATTCCATGAAAGATTTTGAAGATGGGGCCAGGGAGATGACTCAGTGGAATAAGTGCTTCCCTGGCAAGCGCAAGGGGCTAAATTCAATCCCTGGTTCAGCCGAGAGAGAGAGA
>PVKA01047599.1:0-14237 GCA_004027165.1 Ctenomys sociabilis | reverse complement strand
AGACACACTAAATCACGTTTCTAGTCATCATAGATTCATGCAGCAGAGGCCAGGACATAAAGATTGTCACTGCATCCATCACGTTTCTGTCCTTTATAATAGCAGTGATGTCCCCTAGGAAGATGGTATGGTCATGTGAAGCACTAGGTATGTGCCCAGCAATCTTTGAGTTCCAAGAAAGCCAGTAGTCTTCTTTCTAATGTCCACAGAGATACATGTCTGGGTTGCACTGTGTTCAGGGTTCTGACTTAGAAGGACTCTTTGTATAGCACAAAACAAGAACATCACTGGATGGAGTCTTTGTTACAATGATGCAAGGGTTCTGGGCCATATAATGGGCCCCATTCACTTCCCATTCATGCTTAATCTTGATTTCTACTTCAATTTTCCAAGTAACAGAGCCAAAACCTCGAAATTCTCCTTTTCCCCTGACATAGTGTGATGAATCAAACTGGGCATGTTCATTCGGGAGTTGTAGATTGGCTATTACAAGGTGCCTTTGTTCATCTGATATATGTATCCCCAGTACAAGTTGATGAATGCAGAAATCCTTCCTTTCTGAACTGGTTACATTTCAAAGTCACTTGCTGTTAGGCCGAGCAACTCTAAAGCATGAGTCATCAACAAATCATAAGGCAAGGCTGTATTCCATATCTATATTTTGTACTCTGTGGTGATCACACATTCTTCCTTTGCATCATCAAACTCTGCTTCCTTGTCAGCCATGGTAGCAGAAGAGCCATTAGGAATGTGAGGATGAATGATGTAGGAAGAGCCAGGAGGCAGACTTTTGTCTCCTTTTGATTCATTTTGTCTTTACGTCTCTTTTATTTTGGATAGACTTGACAATTTGAGAGGCAAAGTCAGGTATTTTATGCATTATATTTCAACTAGCATATATCTGTTATTTTATCTTAGACTAGAATAATGAACTTTAAGTCTAAAGTTCTCAGACTTAAAGTATCATCCATCATATTATACAATTAACATGAAATAATTGTTGATATTGACCTTGATTGTTTGGCTGAAATAGTATTTGTCAGGATTTTCCAATTCATATTTTGGTTTTCATTACATTACTCTTTTGAGGGATGTTACTATTAGCAGTCCACATTTAATGAGTAGGAGTTATGTACCTCATCCTAAGGAACAAAATGTCTATATAAATTAGTTGAAATTTTTTACGGGGTTTACTTTTTTTCCCATGGTTTTATTTTTCTATTTTAAAATATTTTATTTATTTATTTACTTGGTACAGGGTCTTACTACACAGGTAAGACTTGTAGTGATCTTTTTATGTTAGACTCCACAGTTCTGGGATTACAGGCATGCACCACCATGCCTGGTTTCAGTGGCTGGCTCTGTGTGAGGCCCACACTTCATGTGCTACCAGGGATTAAATCCAGGTTTTGCACTTGCCAGGCAGGCTTTAAGACTGCAGAGCTATTTCCTTAACCTCTCCCATGGTTTTTTTTTTTTTTTTTTTGTCTTTTTGAGACAGGATCTCACTATGCAGTTCAGGCTGGCCTTAAGCTCACTTTGTAGCTCAGGCTGGTCTCGAACTCACAACAATCCTCCTGCCTCAGCCTCCCAAGTGCTGGGATTACAGGCATGCGCCACCACGCCCGGCCCTTCCCATGGGTTTTTATTCTGTGAGTTATATTATCACCCAGTACCAGTTTGCTCAAATCCTTCTTTTATAATTGCAAAGTTTTAATTACCTCCTATTTCCAGATTCATGCCCTTGTTATTACTGGGATTGTTTCTCTCTCTCTCTCTCTCTCTCTCTCTCTCTCTCTCTCTCTCTCTCTCTCTCTCTTTATATTTTTAGTACTTCCTTGCTTTCTAGAATTATGAAATTTTCTAGGCTCATCTGTGTGTTGCCACCACTGGTCCTACAACTTGTGATTTATTGAAAGCTTGGTCCCTTTTAATTGAACATGACACAAAATATCAATATGTAGATTGTAAATGTGATTATTGTTAATTGGATGCAGTTCCTTCTGGGATGTCTCAACTGTTAGAACCAAAAAAGGGGTATTTATACTAATCTCTCTGTGTGTACAGACAAATAATGATTCTTGTAACTAACTGTATCTCTACTAATCTAAGCATATGCTTACAATGATATTTTCTTCCTTTTTTTGTTTTTTTGCAGAACTGGGGTTTGAACTCAGGCCCTGTGCTTGCCAGGAAATGCTTATTACACTGAGCTATCTCCAGAGCCCATACAATGAAATTTTCAACTCTCATCCTTTACCACAAGGATCATCTCACCCGCTTCCCTTTATGTATTACTAAACTCCCACACTGTGAAACATCATGACTCCTACCATGAGTTACTCATTAGCTTGTTTAACTCTAGTGTACCTATATAGATACATATTAGATTTTTTAAACAAATACCTCATAGATTTAACCTATTTTCCATCCATTTCCATAAATTAATCAATATAAAACCCTCTCCATCATGATGGGACAAGGGGTGGTGCTCAATCACAATGATCACAATGATGGGCATATTGACATACTGTTTTATCCTTAAAAATTACCACCTCAGCAGCAAATATATTTTTGAGGAAATGTACTGTGGCTATTTCTTCATTTGTTATATTGAGAATAAAATCACATAATTAAAAATACAAAAAATAAATATCAAGTGAATGGTAGCTCTTGGAGTTTTCACTACTTTTCCAAGTTACTAACTTAGTTTGGCTTAAATTTATTTGAGACACCTTAGAATTTATAGTCTTGTCAGTGTAGAAATGAGACTTTATGTCTTAAAACAGATCCTAATCTTCCTGACTAATATGTGTGGCAGTTGTGGTAGAGCACCCCACCTCAGTGTTTCTGTGTTCGCTTTATTACTCAGAGTTTGGGGGATTTGTGATGGACTACTGGTATGTGCCTCCTTCAGGGTAGGAACTTCTCCACAAGAAAGATGCAATGAAACTCTTATATCCACTGAAATGGTGGATAAAAAGGTGAAAATGGATCTTTTGTGGAAAGTGAGGAGTATCTAACATGTTGTCACAGATAAATGAAAACAATCTGTCAACTGTAAATGAAGGCAGTGGAAATCTATACTTTTGTGGTTAGGTAGCACCAGCTCAACTTGTGTTTTATGCATATGAATCATAAAGAAAATGGAGGGCTCATCACTGTTATATGGTAGCAATCTCATTCATTACCTTGTTTTCATAACAAAAGATATATTATTTTCAATTGACATTTAGAAACGTTTTTCTTATTCTTTAGACTTTGTTTAGCTGTTTTAGTTAGGGATATTGCATGCTAATAATTTTTCAAGTAGTTTCGTAGCACTAGAGACAGAGTGGACTATATTTCAGTAATATCAATCTACTCCTTTTTCATTGTTCAAATACAAAGCTGGTTTTCTACTTTCTTAAAATTCACCATATCAAATAAATCTTGAAATAAATGTCACCTAACATTTGTTCCCATTTTCTGAAGAACTTCTTTAGAATCTTTCCAGTGATCAACGTTAAACTTTCCTAGTAGACCCAATTGGCATTGAGAATGCAGACTCTTGTAGAACAAGATTGACTGATCATTTCACCATGCTGTAAGTTCATGGTGCAGATATTCATGAAGTTTTTCAATTATAATCCTTCTGTGTTCTAGTTTCAGGTTAAGTTTAAGCAAAATGATGTAACAAATATATATATATATATATATATATATATATATTTTATAAAGTTTGAGATATTTATTCAGTTGAATGAAGTCTCATTCTTTGCACTTTTGTGTTATTAGCTTTAGGAATATATGTATCATTGAATGAATTTGAGAATTCAAGACCCCCATTTATGTACTTCTTTACCATTTATTAAAGATATATATTTCTTTTTTTTTTTCTTGGCAGAACTGGGGATTGAACTCAGGTCCTTGTGCTTGCCAGGGAAGCACTTATTCCACTGAGCCATCTCCCCAGCCCTTCTTTACCGTTTATTGGTTTATCACAACAAAGTACTTCCTTCCTCCTGCTGTTTTTTCAATATGCCTAATATTTACTTATAGCTTCTGATTCATTTGAAAGAAGAAGCCATTATTTTCATTTCATATAATATTTATTTCTTAGCTCAGCTTCTGATTCATGAGAGTAACTGATGTTTTTGGAAGTAAATAAGTTGAGAATATCATATGTATAGGATCAAAAAGAGAGGGAGTAATGTTTAGACATAAGATTTAAATAATTCAAAACAAAATGCTAAGAAGAGTGGTATAGCAATCATAGGAATGATGCTTCTTGAAAACAAAAAATAGTCATATAGGCATTAAGTAATCCAGAATATAAAAAGCTAATCTTTAGCTGGACTTTGTTATTTGCAAGAGATTTGGCTAAGAGAAGAAGTTATGGTCAGATGTAACAAATACATTACTATAGATGTTGGTACTAAGTAATTAAAATATTTTGAGTAAAATACAGAGAACAGTATTGTTTGGGGTTGAAGCTAGTTATCTTCCCAAAGCCTTATGTGTTTGTAGTTGGAAATTTTCAGAACTGGTCAGGTTTCAAATGTGTGATACTGAGGTTAGAGATGTGTGGTATTAAATTATTTCAGTGGTTACAATTATCAGAGTTCTGAATGTAACTGAATGGATTTATCAAAGACAGAAGCTACATTTTAGATGTAGGTGGCACCAACAAAAAGTCTTATAGTCTGGATGTAATAAAAGGAAAAGGCTGGTTTCTTGTTCCTGGTTCCTGCCTTCTACCTGCCACTCCATGAATAATTTCTCCTCTGTAATGCTCCTTGCCATGTCACCCTGTCTTGGAACCACTTGAGTATGGACTGAAACCTTTACAAAGCATGCACTGAAATAAACCTTTCCTCCATTAATTTTGGGATATCAGAATTTTGTCTCTGCAAGAAGACATAAAATAAATACTGAAGGCAAAATGTAGAATATTTCACAGGATATAGGATGAACAGGAGAGACTTAAGCAAGTACAGTCAGGATTTTGAGAAAGAATGTGGGAAGCTTTAGCTTGATTCATCGATGACTGGCAATCATTGTAAGTGTGGGAGAGAAGTCATGCTTTTTGAGTTCTTCCTCTCACCTTTGGTTTCAGGAATAAATAACGTGAGCAACTTGGAAATGTAGAGAAAATTGGACAAGTAGATGAAGGATGCAGTGGGAACATGTTCCTTGGTCTTTAATTCTTTACAAAATTTTGACTTCTTCTCAAATCTTATAACCAATTACCCTGTGGACAGAAACTTGTGCCTACAATAATTTTAAAATCTTTTAGCATTTGAAGAGAGGCTCAGGGAAACCTTTTCTACCTGAGTAATATCTGAAATCGATTTCAACATAATAATAATTCAACATAATAATAAGTGTGTTAATATTGCTTCAGAGACTAAAGTGGCAGTGTTAAATTGATGGTATTTTTCCAGTATGAATTAAGTCTTATGATCCTGACTAAATGGCAAACGCGCTCTCTTGCTGGAGAATAGTAAGAGCATCACATATGTTTAACAAGAATTACAGAGCAAGACATGCCAGAATGAGGGCAAGTGACATTATGAAAATAGAAAGAACAGTTATCCGAGTGTGACTTTCATCCTAGCAAGATGACACTCCCTCGTTATCTTTCATTCCAACTCCTGGATCCCCTAGTATTTTTACTGAAAGTGGCAAGCTGAGGCACTCAATAAGATACAAGATGTTCTCTTACTAAATGACTCATAGCATATGACATGTTTATACTGCAGCACTGCATCTATATCTGACATAATCAAAACATAACCTACCTGGGTTTCTGCAGGAGCAAGAGAGAAGAATGTCACTAACAGAAGAAAACAAAGAGAATCTTTTTACCACTCAAGCGCTCTGCAAGGATGTTTACAAAAGGAGCACTGTAGGACATTGCAGAGAGAGCTTTGTCAATATCTCATAGGTCTGCTCATCCCTATTCATATTAATGTCTTCTAACAGAAGTTTCTGGGCATTCCAGCAGTTTAGGGAGCAATCAACCAGACAATATGGGAATGTGCACAACAAGATGCCTGCTGCTGGGGTAACACCCAGCTGTGATTTTATTTTTCTCTGTTTGGATAATACCATTCTCTGTTCCTGTATTAACTGAAAAAGCCTGCAAATAGATGACCAGTTTGAAAAAACATGAACTAAAAATTTCAACATGCCAGGACTCCTATTGAGATCACTGTAGCAAGAAGAAAATTATTTCCAAAGAGCCAAAATAAAGCAGCAGTAAGTTGAGGAAAAATGTGGTCCTATCAATGCCGTATCATCTTCCTGAACCCACAGAACTATAGACATGAGGGTAAGGATGAGATTTGTTGTAAAATTATGTGTTTCTTGGAAAGTCAAGTACCAAGCACAGAACTCTCCAAACTGCAGCTATCAGGTTTTTTTCAGTAACTTCAGGTTTTTACTTTCACTTCTGTTCCTTTTCCACTATAACAAAAATCCATATTACTTTAGTTGCTAAGATTTATTGTTAGTCAATCTATATGTTGAAATTCATTTAACTTACAAATGAAGACCTTTGAACATTTTTGCTCCAAATATGGATGTGTTCAAAATGCAAGATGTTCTTTCTGTTTAATTTCTGATAAAACTCTTAGAGTTTATTACACAGTTAATTTTTAAAACCAGTGTGAAAGTTTGCACCTTTCATGACCTTTGAATCATGCTATACTTTTTGGTAGAGTGGGTGTTGTACAGAATTTAAATAGCAGGATGTCTTTTAAAAACTGGTATTTGCAATGATAGTTCACCTCAAACTTGATTTACCAGAATAATACATCCTATAGCATTAATGCTCAAAAGACCCAGACCAAACCCTAAGTCCCCACACCTTATCCTTAATAGTACTAAGTGAGGATAGAGTCTTAATCCAGGAAATGTACCTTTCCTTTTATGTATGAACCTGGCACACACCCTGTCTTTTATATTTCAACTCTGTTTTACCATAGGACTTTTATGTACTTTGTTTATGGCAGCAATGTCATTCTTTTCTATTAAGGAAACATCTTCTAATTTTTGTATGAAAAATGTGGATGAGAAATTATATGATGGGCACATTATTCAGAAATATTGGTGACCTGTTTGTTGCCACTTGGCTATTTTCACACATCTTTGACCAATCCTGTTATTCTAAGATATTTGTGAAAAACACTAATTTCCAATATAAATTGACAGAAAATAAGCTTACTTTTGTGATGAGCTGGATATGAATATCTCACATTTATACTTATAAATTGGTATGATATACCTACAAAGGAGCTGGTTAGTGGTTTCATCAAAAGTAGAATAAAAACAACAGAAAGAATCTTCAGTGTGATTTATTTCTTACTATTTTAAAGTATGACTAAAATATGACTCAGGCTCCTACCCTATGTTCCAAAGAACTGTTAACATTCAGTAGAATTTGAGGGCTAAGGAAAGACGGTACAAATGTGCTCTGTGCAAGTCCATTTCTTCCTTATAGAATCAAGTTGTCCGAACAGGGCAGGTATAGACCACAATTAACTCTTGCACTAAGGTCATTAAGATGAAAGGACAGACAATGGACCAATGAAAGGAAAGATTCTAGTGAGAAAATATTAGACAAACTTAAGGTATTTAACTTATATTATTTAAAAATAATGTGCACCTTCAATATTTGTCAGTATTACCTAGAAGACATGGAATATTAACATTTTCAAAGTAATAAAAATTTTTAAAATCAAAAGTAGTGTGAATTTTCTCAGCAGAGACAGAAGCTTCCCGGTATTTTAAAATTTATTCTCTCAAAAAAATTTGTTCTCTCATTATTTCATTTCCATAGTGCTTGTTTTGGCACTTTCAGCCTGTCCAAGGTACCAGTGGGAAGGTAGCCTACTCAGAACTGGGGGTAAATCAAAATAGATTGGAAATAGAAGGGACTCTACCTTCACAATGTACAACTGGTCACTGTCTCTTGGGAAATAATGTTGGGTTGAAAGATTTCTTATAAGACAATAAGGCTGAACTAGATATTAAGAAAAATTTAGTCAATTATTCTTCCCCTAGAATCTTTTTTTAAAATTTTCTTTGAAAATTCGAAGGCATATATTAACTCTTTGCCTTCTTATCTTGGTTAAAATTTTCCTAAAATAATAAAACATTTGAAAAGAATTATTTTTATATAGTTTTGAATATTTCTACAATCCATATTTATGCATCTCATATTACCAGTATTCCTAATTTCAAAAGCATTTTCTTGTGAAATACGGACTAGATATTTACAGAGGAAGAAATATTAGAAAGCCTTTGTAGTTTTTATATAATTTATCAAGTGGACTATTTTAGAACTGTTTAGCTTTCATCGCAGTATTTATTACAAAGAAGGTATCATAAGTACTTTCTAGTTTATATAAGAACACCCTCTTTCAAGCTCCCAAACAAAGCCTGGCAATTCTTTTTTATGAATTTTAAACTACACAACGAGTTTTCTAATTAGAGAGGCCTTGCAAAATGTACTCCAAACTTTTTTTTTTTTTTTTTTTTTTTTTTGCGGAACTAGGGATTGAACTCAGGCCCTCGCACTTTCCAGGGAAGCACTTATTGCAATGAGCTATCTCTCTCCCCGGCCCCATGTTGGCAAATTCTAAGTCAACAACTGCAAGCCACTATGTTTATATAATATTGTGAAGTCTCACAGACTTTTGCATCTCCCACAAAAGCATAATTTTCTTTTTTTATTGAGAAACAAATACCAATGAATTAGTTTCAAGTCTGATTAATAGGACAGTTTCAATAATTAATACAATGTACATTGTTATCTTCTTAGTGCTATCCATAGTACAAGAAACAGACAGGATATCTTGTCCAAACACTATTAGTACAAATCTTCTCATTGAGTTAAGGGAAAGTAGCTGTGCATTTACCCTAAATATTCTGTATATACAAATACAAAATGGTCCTTCTTTTTATTCCCATTTAGTTTAGTCCTGTCAGAGATGGGTATTCCATTGGCATCTAAATACTATAGGTACACGAGTTCAGCAAAACAGTCCAACACAGTCCAGCAGTCCACAATAGTAGTGGGTTATCTGCAAAAGTTGTTGACTTGAACCCTTCAAAGCTCAGTATATTAATATGGCTTTACATTGTATATTTCATTTTTATACTTTTCTACTGGATGGCTAAGACTGAAATAAAGCAAGACCTATGCAACAAGAAATGTAACTTTTGTATTTAAAAAGGTCAGTCAAGTCCCCTTAGGGTTTATCTTGTAACCCTGTACCTCACTTTGTAAATCCTTTGTTAGTGTCAGCCATGCGGATGAGTCACAGCCAATGCTTGACCAGTTTGCTTTCTGTGAGAGCCTGAAAGTTTTCTCCCCATGTGACTTTCTTTAGGCACACTATAGATCATTGATCACATTCCTCTGTGGCTCCATAATTTCCTTGATGAGAAAATTTGGGGCACAACTGAGTTACATGATGTTACAGTGCAGGTTCTCCTTTGTCCTGAGTCTTCACTGACCTTAAAAGAAAAGTGTCGTTTTCAATGTGTATTTCTCTATTTATAGGTCTATTAGTGATTGATTATCTCAGCTTTTCTAAATGTGACATAATCTTTATTTTACTTCAATTTTTGAAGGAGACTTTTCTGTATAATAGACATTGAAGGTTACTGTTTTTCTTGGTGAAGTGTGGCTTTAGGAAGAAATGTGGTGGTATCCATCAATTTATTATTCTTTGTGCAATCACTTGATTTTGTATTCATTTGGAGTTTTCTTTCTTTTATATAATTTCATTTTAGTAATACATGTTTATGGTACATAATGTTTGCGTGTCTTGTGTTATGTTGGTGCATGTAAAAAACACATGTTAATTTTTTTCATTAATCTTCTTTTCCCTCCTTGTTTCCCCCATTCAACTGTCTCTTGATGCCTTTCCTTTTTTGTTCCCAAAATGTTTACATTCCTTGTTCAAACCCTGTAATGCACATAACACATTCCAATTCCTTTTTCATCCCATAACCATCCCTTCTATCTGCATTCTGTCTGTCTGTTTATTCCTGATATTGAGAAATATGATTGTAATATATATTGGTATAGCTTTTCTTTTATTTTTTTTGAGTTTCTTATGCTTGTGAATTTATACCTTTCACTAAAGCTAGAAAAATGTTGGCCAATGTCCAAATAACAGTAAATAGTTTGTGAAAATTTTGTTGTTTGATAAAATACACATTTCAAATTAAGTGTTTTTGCCATTTTAATTTATACACTTTATATTAATAGAATAAATGAAAAATCAGAAGACAGTATGAAGGGCATAAAAACTTTTTTACAGAAGTAACAGAAAATTTTCCAGGCATGGAAAAAGGATTTAATGTACAGATATTTGCATGTGGAATTACAAATACTCACAATCCTAAAAAGACTACTGCAAACAACATGACAATCAAAATTCCAGAAATTCCTCACAAGACCACAATCCTAAAAGCTCTTAGAGAAGTGATATAGTTTTTTAATGAATTTTAACATTTGTATATTTTAAGCTGTAGGAAAGAAAAATAAAACACAGAAAGCAAAGGAAAATAATAATTCTACAATGCATCGATATAATAAGTGAAAATGTCATTTATCATAGTGCATAGTAATTTAGTTTTGGAACTTCCCCTTAAACATATGAATGCTTCTACATGGTTTGAAAATGATGTGTGGTTGAAGGATTATTTTGTTTTATTTGGTATATTAAAATTATTTAATTGTATACATTAACAATCTTTTTGTTATTATTTTTATTGAAGAACAAATAGCAATGAGACAGTCTCAAGAAAAATTAACAGGACAGCTTCAATAAATCACTACATTGCAAAATGTTTTCGTAATGTTTTGGTGTCGTACAAGGTGTATACATGATATTATACTTACAGACATTATTATAGCAGATATCTCTAATCAGGCAATGAAGAGAGTGCAGCTATATACTTACCTTATTTTTTATAGCTGAATTGTATCACATATTCAATAATTAATACTTTCTACCTTGTTATCTCCCTAATGTTTGTCCATAGTACTAGAAGCCAACATAATATCTTGTCCAACCACTATTAGTGCAAGTCTTGCTTCTCATAGAATTATGCAGAAGCATAGCATATTTATCCTAACTATATTGTTTATAGTCACACATCATGATTCTTCCTTTGTATACCCCTCCTTTTTTTGTCTGGACCTGTTAAAGATGAGCACTCCATTGTCATTAAAGGAATTTAGGTGCCTGAACTCAGTGACACAATCCAACACAGTGCAGTATTCCACAATAATAGTGAGTTATCTGAAGAAGTTGTTGACGATAGCCATTTACAGTTCAACTTAATATTATGGCCCCACATTATATACCTCATTTTTATACTTTTCTGTTGAATGGTTAAGACCAAGATAGATGAAGAACTATATACCAAAAGATGTAGCTTTTGTTTCTGATGAGGTCAGTGAAGTCCCCTTAGGGCTTATCTTGTAATCCTGTACCTTACTCTGAAGATCCTTTGTCTGTGTCATCCATGCGGATGAGTCACGGCCAAAGTTTGACCAGTTTGCTTTCAATGAGAGCCTGAGAGAGTTTTCTCTCCATGTGACTCTCCCCAGGCACACTATACATCATCAGTCTCTTTCCTCTGTGGCTCCGTAATCTCTTTGATCAGAAAATTTGGAGCACAACTGAGTTTCATGATGTTACAGTACAAGTTGTCTTATGCCCTGAGTCTTCACTGACCTTGAAAGGCTAGGGCCAAAATATTGGCTGGCCTTGTGGCTCTTTTATTTCTCCAATTTTGATCTGTGAACTTAGGTTGTTAACCATCCAGAAGAAAAGCTGTTTAGTACCCTATAGCATATGCCATTCATTTTGCCCTAACTATCTGACCAATTCTTTTTAGTTGCTGTAAATTTCTATTTGTATTTCTTCTTTTGACTTCTTATACTAGGCAGACTATATGATATTTGCACATGTGTGTCTAGTTTATTTCACTTATGAGTATATGTTCAAGTGGCATCTACTTCAATATAAATGCTTAAAGTTTATCATTCTTAATAGCTGAGTAATACTACATTATAGAAATACCACATTTTTTTTCAACCATCCCTCAGGTGACGGACCTCTTGGTTGTTTCCAAGATTTTGCTATCACGCATTGTGCTGCTATAAACATAGGTACACATATGTCACTACGATATAATGTTTTCGTTTCCTCTGGGAAAATCCCCAGTAAGGGGACAGCCAGCTTGAATCGGATTTCCAATCCTACTCTTTTGAGAAGTCTTCACACTGATCTCCACAATGGTTATACCAGTCTACATTCCCACCAGCAGTTCAGAACTGTTCCCTTTTCCCCACAACCTCTCCAACTTTTGTTGTTCATTGATTTCCTTGTGATGGCCATTATTTCTGAAGTGAGATGGTATCTCAGTGTTGTTTTTATTTGCATTTCTTAGATGGCTAGTGATATGGAACATTTTTTCATATATTTATTTGCTTCTTTAATTTTGCCCTCTGAGAAGTGTGTATTCATCTCAGATGCCCATTTATGAATTGGGTCTTTACATTTGAGGTCTCTGCTATATCTTAGTTCTTTATATATTCTAGACAGCAGACCTCTGTCTGATTTCTTATTATTTAGGATATTTTCAAAATTTGTGCGTTGTCTTTTCACTTTGTTGACAATTTGTTTTGACATGCAGAACCTCCTGAAGAAGAGTTAATCCCACTTGTTGTTTCTTTCAACTGTTTCCCATATTTGTTCATGAACTCTTTACCTACCCCTATGTCTTCAAGAGTTCTTCCTACTTTCTCTTCCAGGAGATTGAGTGTTTCTTTTTTAATGTTTAGATCTTTAATCCATTTTGACTTTAGCTTACTACATGGTGATAGAGCTGGGTCAAGTTTTAGTTTTTGGCATTAGAAAGCTAGGTTTTCCAGCACCATTTGTTAAAGAGGCTATCTTTCTTCCAGTAAGCTTGTTTGGCCCCTTTGTTGAAAATCATGTGGCTGCGTGTGTTCACAGATGCCTCTGCGTCTTCTAATCTATTGCATTGATCCTCAGGTCTATTTCATTGCCAATAGCATGTTGATTTTATCACAGTTGCTTTGTAGTATAATTTTAAGTCAGGAATTGTAATGCCTCCTGCTTTGTCTTTGTTGGCCAAGATTGCATTTGCTATTCTAGCTCTTTTCTTTTTCTAAGTGTATTTTAGGAATGATTTCTGTAGGTCTGGGAGGTATGTTCGTGGCAGTTTGATTGGGATTGCATTAAATCTGTTCAACAGCTTTGGGTATATGGTGTTTATTCTTCCTGTCCTGAATCACTGAATATCTTTCCATTTTCTGAAATTCTCTATGAGCTGCTTTCTTTCAAAGAACTGAAAGTGTAACTTTCCTTAAAAAATTCTTTGACTTCTTTTGTTAAGTGCATTCGAAGGTATTTTATTTTCTATGGTATTGCTGTAAAAGGTGTTGTTTCTGTAACTTCCCCCTCAGTGTATTTATCTGTGTAGAGGAATGCTATTGACTTTTGAGTACAGACTTTGTATCCTGCAATGCTATTGAATTTGTGTATCAATTCTAGTAGCTTCTTGGTGGAGGTTTTTGGGTCTTCCAATTAAAATATCATGTCATCTTCAAATAGTGATAATTTGCATTCTTTTTTATCCATTCTTATTCGTTTTATTTCTCCATCCTGCAACATTTGAGAATAAGACATTCAATTTTTCAGTTCCTTGTTCTAAGGAAATGTTTACATATTATACTTGGTATTTTCTTCATTTTTTTTTTAATTTTTTTAATTTTTTTTTCATTTATTTTTATTCTATTAAAATACAAATGTCAATCAGACAGTTTCAAGACACCTTAACCATACAGATTCGATGAATTAATACATTGCAAACTGTTTTCATAACGTTTTGGTATTGTACAAGGTGCATACATGATATTATATTTACAGGTATTATTTTAGCAGATATCTCTTATCAGTGAATTAAGAGTGTAGTTGCTTACTTATCTTATTTTTTATACCTGAATTATATCAAAAATTCAATAATTATTTACCTAGTGGATGACCATAGCACTAAAAGCCGACATAATATCCTGTCCCACCACCAATAGTGCAGATCTTGCCTCTCATAGAATTATGTAGAAGCACAGCGTTATCTAACCCAACTGTACTGTCTATACACACACAGGATGATTTTTTCTTTCTACAACCCTTCCTTTG
>PVKA01047598.1:0-14239 GCA_004027165.1 Ctenomys sociabilis | reverse complement strand
TGTTTATAGCAGCACAATGTGTGATAGCAAAATCTTGGAAACAACCAAGATGTCCATCACATGAAGAATGGTTGAAAAAGATGTGGTATTTCTATATAATGGAGTATTACTCAGCTATTAAGAATGATAAGTATGAAGCATTTATACTGAAGTGGATGCCACTTGAACATATACTCATAAGTGAAATAAACCAGACACATATGTGTAAATATCGTATAGTCTCCCTAGTATAACAAGCAAAAAGCAGAAATACAAAAGGAAATGTATAACAAGTAAAATCAATTGAGTCAGATAAGGCAAAGTGAATGGCATATGCTGCAGGATACTAATCAGCTTTTCTTCTGTAATCATCAAATTTGTTGCTTAAACAACAAGATATGGGCATGAAAGATTGTTCAACAAGTTGAAATATTAACTTTCCATGAACCTTGAAAGTTTTTACCCTTATCCCTTTTATTTGTTAAAATTTATTTAAAGATAATACAAGAATGATAGATTAAAAAGGAAAACCCAGAATAAAAACAAGACAAGATAGAAAATATTCAACTGTGGCTCTGTTATATTGCACATTACTGCCTTCAGTGCAGTTGCTGACATTATGGATATTGGAATATAAAATTAGTCCAAGTAACAATTCAAAGCACTAACTGCTACCTTAAAAAAGTAGACAGAAAAAGGACCAGCCAAATAGCTCAGTGGATTGAAGCAGGTGCATTAAAGCAGAGGGCTCGATCCCTGGGCCTGCTGTGCCATCCTGGTCCCCAGGGCACGCCGAGATGGCAATTGAGACCGGGCATGGTGGCGCCCACCTGTAATCCCAGCTCTTGGGAAGCAGTAAACAGGTGGATCACTATGAGTCTGACCCTGTATACCTGCAGATCCTTCCCATCTCCCCTCCAAAAAGGACAAATTGTAATGGAATCATCTTAGCTATCTTGTGTGTATACTTACATGATTATTCCCCTCCTTTTTTTCCCTAGCTTTTCTCATTTTCTTCATCTCAATTGTTTGTTCCATGTGTTCAGTTTATTTCCCTTTTACTATATGCATTATACCTCTTAGATTTTATTCATTCTTTCAGAGTCTTACATCACGAAGACAATATGATGTTTACACATGTGAGTCTGATTTATTTTACTCATCAGTGTAGCTTCTAGTTGCATCCATTTACCTATGAAAGCCTCAAGTATATCTTTCTTATAGTTGAGTAGTTCTCCACTGTATGAAAATGCATGTTTTTTACTAATTCCTCAAGTGATGGGCATTTGGGTTGTTTCCAAGATTTAGTGAGGATAGACTGTGCTGCTGTAAATGTGGGTGCACATATATCAGTGTGGTATGATGTTTTCAATTCTTTTTGGAAAATATCCAGGAGAATAGCTGGACTGAATGGGAATTCTACTGCTAGTTTTTTGAGGAGTCTCCACCCTGATTTCAGTAGTGATTGTACCAATACAGACTCCTACCTACACAGGAGAAGAGTTCCTTTTCCCCCACAGCCTCTCCAGCATTTGTTATTGGTTTATTTCTTGATGATAGCCATTCTTTCTGGAGCGAGATGAAATCTTAGCATTGTTTTAACATGCATTTCTTGAATGATCAGTGCTGTGGAACATTTTTTCATGTATTTATTTTGCATTTGTATTTCTTCCTCTGAGAAGTGCATTCATCTCAGATGCTCATTTTTGGACTGGGTCTTTGCATTTTGGGGGCTTTTTAGAAAGTTCTTTATATATTCTAGAAAGAAGTTCTTTGTATGAGGGACTGTTGGTTAAGCTTCTTTCCCAGTTTGTGGGTTGTCTTTGCAGTCTGTGGGTGATTTCCTTTTACTTGCAGAAACTTCTCACTAACATGAGATTCCAGTCATTGATTCTATGAAATATGTCACATGCAGTTAGGTTTTTGTTCATGAATTCTCTATCTAACCCAGTTTCTTCCAGATTACCACCTATTTTCTCTATCAGCAGATTTAAAAAAACAGAAAAACAGCAGTTTCTGTTTTAATGTTCAACTCTTTAATCCATTTTGACTTTATTTTACTGCCTAGTGAAGACCTGAATCTTGTTTTAATTTCCAACATGGACAAACATAGTTTTTTCCAGCACCTTTTGTTAAAGAGGCTTTCTTCCAGTGAACCTGTTTGGCTCCTTTGTCAAAAATAAGGTGGTTGCATGTGTTTTTGTTCTGTCTGCCTCTTCTAATTTGTTTCATTGATCCTCAGGTCTGGTTTTTTGCCAGTAACATGTTTATTTTGTCACAGTACTTTGGTAGTATAATTTCAAGTCATGGATTGTAATGCCATGGGCTTTGCCTTTGTTGACCAGGATAGCCTTTGCTAATCTAGATCTTTTCTGTTCCAAATGAATTTTAGGATTTCTTTTTTCTAGATCTGCGAGGTATGCTGATGGTATTTTAATAAGGATTATATTAAATTTGTATAACAATTTCGAGAGTATGGACATTTTCACAATGTTGTGTCTTCCCATCCAAAGGCAAGAAAAATATTTCAACTTTTCAAAATCCTCTTCCATTTCTTTTTGTAGAATACTGTGATTTTCATTGTATGGATCTTTACTTCTTTTATTAGATTAGTTGCTAAGTATTTCATTTTTTGGATGCTATTGTAAAGGGTGTGGTTTCGCTAATATTTCTCTTATGAGTTTGTTTTTTAGTGTAGAGGAATGCTGCTGATTTTTGGGTATTGACTATATATCCTATTATATTACTGAATTTGTTTATTGATTCCAGGAATCTCTTTGTAGAGCTTTTTGGGCCCCACACATAGAGTGTCATGTCATTTGCAAATAGTGATTTAATTTTTTCCTTTCCAATTCTTATTCCTTTTATTTATTCTATCACTTGTGTAGTGATTCTGCCTAATGTTTCCAGAATTATATTAAATAGGACTGAATAGTGGATAGTCTTGTCTTGTTCCTGATTTTAGAGTAAAAGCTTTTAGTTTTTCTCCACTTAGAGTAAGGTTGGGTGTTGGTTTGTTATAGATGGCTTTTATCAGATTGAGTTATAGGTCAGCTATTCCAATTATCTGTGGTGTTTTTATCATGAATGATTGATAGATTTAATCAAAAGCTTTTTCTATATCAATTCAGATGATCATGTGGTTTTTGTTTTGGCTTTGTTGGTATGCTGTATGATATTTATAGCTTTGTATATGTTGAACCATCTTTGCATCACTAGGTGAATCCTATATGGTCCTGGTGTACAATCTTACTGATAATTTGCTGCATTCTGTATGTTTGTGTTTTATTGAGGATTTTTTGCATCTATGTTCATGAGGAAGATCAGTATAGTTCTCTTTACTGTTCTGTGAGAGTAAACATTTTTTATTAATTTTATTGAGAAAGGAATAGCAATGAGACAGTTACAAAGCCGATTAGTAGGACAGTTTCAATAATTGATACATTGCATATTGCTATCTTCATAGTGATTATTCATAATACAAGATGCAGACATGATATGCTCTCCAAACACTATTAGTACAAATCTATCTTCTCATTGAATTAAAAGAAGGTAGCTGTATATCTATGCTAACTATTTTGTATATATAGATACAAAATGGTCCTTCATTTGTATCCCCTTTGTTTGGTTTTGTCAGACATGGGTATTCCCTTGCCACTTAAATATTGTAGTGTGTGAATACAGCCAAATATTCCAATATAGTCCAGTAGTCCATAATAGTAGTGGGTTATCCATAGGATTAGCATTGTCAGAAGTTGTTGACTTGAGCCTTTTACAGCTCAGAATATTAATACAGTTTTAGTTTTTATACCTCATATTTATGCTTTTCTGCTGAATGGTTAAGACTAAGATAAAGCAGGACCTATTTAACAGGAAATGTAACTTATATCTGACAAGATCGGTTAAATCCCCTCAGGATTTAACCTGAACTGCAGTTCATAGATCCTTTGTCAGTGTCAGCCATGTGGATGAGTCACAGCCATTGCTTGACCAATTTGTGAAAGCCTGAGAGAATATTTTCTCTCCACGTGATTCTCCTTAGGCATACTCTACATCATCAATCACATTCATCTGTGGCCCCATAATCTCCTTGAACAGAAAATTTGGGACACAACTGAGTTACAGGATGTTGCAGTACAGGTAACATCCTCCTATATCCTCAGTCCTCACTGACTTTGAAAGGCTATGGCCAAAATGTTGGCTGTCCTTGCAGCCCTTCTTCTTCTCTAATCTTTGGTTGGTAATCCTCCAGAAGAGAAGCTTAATGATATTATTGCTCTTCTGACATAGGCAGTTGAACTTAACCTCACTATCTATCTGAATATCAAGCATCTTAATCATAACATGGAACAGGTATTTTCCATCAAGTATTGATACATTACACTTTAAATCCCTACAGAATGTGAAGAAAAAAAAAGAAAATAGAAAAAATATTTTTAAAAATTAGGGATAAACAATTACATATTTTTGCACAGAAATTTAGAAGTCTAATCACATTTAGCATTGTAGCAGGACAGTCCTATGGCACCTTTTTTTCTTGTCTCTTGTTTCATTTATTAGCCTTTTTTTAAATAAACATTTACTTGAGAGAAAGGATAGCAGTAATTTACATTACATGACAAGCTGTACATATTTAGAAGACCAGAATGACAGACATTCCAAACATGACCCTACCATTACACATTGCTATCTTTAGTGCAGTTGCTTAGTTCACAGGTATCAGCATATATAGTTAGTTAGGGTGAGAATCCTACTAATTAACTGCTAGTTTCAAAAATCTTCTAAAGATTCTCAGGGTCATTGTCTTAATCATCTTGTGCATATAAATGTATGATTTTTGCCCCTCTCATGTTTCCTAGCGTTTCTCCTTGCCCTCTCGTCATTGTTTAATGCTTAGGTTCTTGCTTTCTTTTTGAATTGCGTTATACCTTTGTATTTTTATTTCTTCTTTTGAGTTCTTACACTAGGGAGATTATATGATATTTATGCATGTGGGTCTGTTTATTTCACTTATGAGTATATCTTCAAGTGGCATCCACTTAAATATAAAGACTTCAAGTTTATCATTATAGCTGAGTAGTACTCCATTGTATAAAAATTCCACATCTTTTTCATCCATTCCTCAGGTAATGGGCGTAGGCTTGTGCTGAGTCTGGGGGGGGGTGCTCCCAAGTGAGTGACTGAAGTTCTCATTCACACATTGGGCCTAGGCTGATTCTGGAGGGGCTCGGAGGAATCCTGAGAGCACGGCTGAAAGTCTCACTTAGGATCCGGGTGGGTCCAGCAGGCCTCCCACACACTCGCTGTGCCTGCGCCTCTGCTTGTGCTGAGAATAAATATTTTTGTCAAAGGTATTGATTGCCTTTTGAATTTCCACAGGATCGATAGTAACTTTACCTTTTCATTCTTTATTGCTTGAATTTGATTTTTCTTTCCTCTTTTTGATGAAGTTTGCTAAGGGCTTATCAGTTTCATTTAATCTTCAAATGAGCCAGTTATTTGATTCATTAGTTCTTTGTATTGTTATTTATTTGGTTTCAGTTGCATTAATTTTTGCTCTGATCTGTATAATATCCTCTCATCTCTGGGCTTTAGGCTTGATTTGCTAGTTTTTTTCTACATGCTTGAAGTTCAGAATTAGCATATGTATTTTTTCTTGTTTGTTTTTTAATGTCTGAGTTCACTTCCATAAATTTTTGTCTCAGAACTACTTTCATTGTACCCCACAAATTGTATTTGTATTTTCATTGGATTGTAGATATTGTTTAATTTCTTGTTTAATTTCATCTGTGAACCATTGGTTACTGAAAAGGGTGTTATTTAATTTCCATATGGGTTTTTTTGTGGTTTCTTTTGTCATTAATTTCCAGGTTCATGGCACTATGATGAGATAATATGTATAATTTCAGTTTTCTTGCATTTACTTAAGTATGATTTATGATCTAATATATGGCTTGTTTTAGAGAATATCCCATGGCCAGCTGAAAAGTATATATATTCAGATGTTGTTCGGTGGGACACTGTAAATGTCCAGTAAGTCCACTTGTTCAAAGGACTGGCTCAGTTCTGCTCTTTCTTTGCTAATTTTTTTGTCTGCTTCATATATCTCTTGGATGTAATGAAGTGTTAAGATCTCCTGTTAAGATTGTGTTATTTGTAATTGATTTTTCGTTGCTTTTAAAATTTGTCTCTCTTAACTGGGTGCTCCCACATTTGGTGCATACATTTTTATGACTGTTACCTCTTCCTCTTGAAGTTTTCCCCTAACCAGTATGTAATGAACTTCTTTAACTCATTTGATCATTGTCCATTTGAAGTTCACTTTATGTGTGAACAGAATAGCTACCCCTGCATTGTTTTTAGTTCTTGACTAATATGGTATTTTCCATCCTTTGACTTTCAGCCTATGAATCTCCTTTCACCATAAATGTGTTTCTTGTTTACATTATATTGTTCAATTTTTTTTCTTCAGATCCACTCTGCCAGTATATTTCTTTTAATTGGTGAATTGAGGCCATTTACATCAGTGGTTATAATTGCTATGCATTATCTTGTCTTTGTCATGTTATTTTTGTGCTGTTGGTTTCTGATTTTTCTGTGTTTAATTGCTTCCCCCTTTTTTTTTTTTTTTTTTGTGGAACCAGGGATCAAACTCAGGTCCTTGCACTTGCCAGGGAAGTGCTTATTTCCCTTTTTTGATGGTTTCTTTCTATTATTGGTCTTGGAGTTGTGGCCATTTTGATATCTTTTCAGAATATCTTCCAGTGTTCTTTGTAGGGCTGGTTTAGTGGTTATGAAGTTCTTTAGTTATTTTTTGTCATAAAAGTATTATTTTACTTCTCTAATAATTTTTAAAGACAGTTTTGCCCAGTATATTGGTCTGGGTTGGAAACTATTTTAAGACTTGAGATACTTCATTTGATGCTTTTCTTCATATTATGATTTTGTTGAAAAATCTGTGATTCTGATGAGCTTTCCTTTAAATGTGGTCTGTTTCTTTTTCTCTAACTGCTTTTACTGTGTTTCTTTGCTGAATATATGTCTGTATGTAAATTTATTTTACTTGATGCTATTTGGAGTTCTAAATGCCTCAATTATATATATATATATATATATATATATATATATATATATATATATGCATATATATATATATTCTTTTAAGTTAAATGTTAAATTGTTTTTTTTATGCAGCATACTGTTGGAATTTGTTTCTTAATTCACTCTGCTAACCTGTTTCTTTTGATTGGTGAATTGAAGTCATTTACATTGATGATTATAACTGATATGTATTGGCTTATCTTTGTGAATGTTATTTTCTTGCTATAGATTCCATACGTTTTCCCTCTTTTTAATTACTTGCTCCATTTGGTGGCTTCTTTCTAGTTCTTTCTAGTGTTCTTAATACTATGACCACTTCTGTCTCTTTCTAGAGAATCTGTCAGTACTCCTTGTAGGTTTGGTTTGGTGGTCATAATTTTCTTCAATTGTTCTTTGTCATAGAAGGATCTTATTTTGCCATTGCATTTAGTAGTTTTGCAGGGTACGTCAATTTGGGTTGGAAGTTATTTTCTTTAAAGACCTGAAATACTTCACTCCGAGCTTTTCTTGATTTGATGACTTATATAGGGAAATCTGTCATAATTCTGATGGGCTTTCCATTGTAGGTGACCTGTTTCTTCTCTCTAGCAGCTTTTAATATTCTGTTCTTTTGCTGAATTTCTTGCTTATTATGTAGGTAGGTATAGATTTATTATGATTATGGCTCTGTGGAGTTCTATATCCTCACGTTTAGGAAATTTTCTCCTAGTACTACTGCAAACAGTCTTTTTATGTCATTTGTGCTGACTCCTACTTATTCACTGACACCCAATATTCTTATGTTATTTTTGTTTGCATTGTCTTGTAGCTGCTGAATCATTATTTCATGGTTCCTTATTAGTTTTAAGAGATCTTTTACTTCACATTCATTCGCTGAAACAATCTTCAGGGTGTGGAAATCTATCTTCAGTTTCATTCAAGCAGTTTTGGTAGCTTTTAGTCGAGTTTTAGTATACTGGATATATGTTTGAATCTATTTCATGCACTCTATAATTTTTTCCTGTATTGTTCTTTCAGTGTTTCCATCATTTTTCTACTCTCCTTATTTTTCTATCTACATCTTATTTAGCTGTTCTGAGCATTTCTCTCACAATTTCTTCCCTTTCTTTTCATATCTGAGAGATTATTTCAGGTCTTATTGCTTCTACAGACTAATGAACTTGTTTCTTTACTTTAGTTGCTATCATTTCAGAGATTTTAGGTGTGTGCTTTCCAAGTTCTTATATTTCTTTGTCTTCTGAATTTGTTCTTGGTGAGCTAGAAGATTGAGATTGCTTTTTGCTCCTGCGTTTTGGCATTTTTGAAACTCTTAAAAGTTTAGAGTGGCAGCAGCAGAAGCTCCACTCCTGCACACCGGGGGCTAAGGAAGTTCAGGGTTTACCAGAGTCCCACAAGCTGCCCAGAGTCTACCAAAGTTCTTAAATGGTGCCAAGAAAGCTCTGCCATTGTGTGCACTGGGACCACAAAGCACAGCTCTCCTGTGTTCTTCAGGCTACTCACTCCTCCTGTCTCAGTTACTCTTATCTTGCTGGGACGAATACCTGACACCAAAAATTCAGGAAGGAAACATTTATTTAGCTCACAGTTACTGGACGCATCAGTCCATATTCAGCTGGCTCCAGGGCAGACTGGCACATGGCAAATGCAGCAGTTATTGGTGGTGGAAGGCAGCAAAACAGCGAGAGCAAAAGGGAGGAGTAACAGCAACAAAGGCAACAGAGAGCAGGTCTGACTCTCTGTCTCTCTTATGTTACATTCAGGCTACCCACCCCAGGCTGGGTGTAGGAGTCACACCCACAATCCCAGCAGTACTCAGGCCCATAATCCCAGCATTGGGTCATTAATTAATCACAAACTGTAGAACTACACCTCAATTACTGCATGAGGCTTTGGGGGAACAAATACACACAAACCGTAACACCTCCTAAATTCTTAAAAGTCTGGACTGGCACCAGCAGAAGCTCCATACTTGCATGCTGGGAGCTAAGGAAAGTCAGAGTTTGTCAGAGTCCTGCAGGCTGCCCAGAGTCTGCCAATGTTTTTAAATGGTACCAAGAAAATTCCTTTATGTCATATTCTTTCCCCATCTATAGGATGTCTTCTCCTATTACTTATGCAAATATTGTTTATGTCATTTACATTGACTCCATTTTCATTGATACCTATTAGTCCTACATTTTCATCTTTGTGTCATACTGCAGTTGTTGAATTATTATTTCCTATTTCCTTGTTGCTTTTAAGAGATCTTTCCTTTCCTGGTCCCTAGCTGCAATAACGTCTTCAAGGTCTGAAAGTCCATCTTTAATTTAATTCAAACATTTTTCCAGCTTTTAATTTAATTTTTTAATTTCCTGAATATTTCTGACCCTTGATTCATGTATTCTAATTCTTTCCTGTATTGCTCATTCAAGGTTTCCATCACTTTGCTCTTCTTCTCTATTTTTTGTCAATATCTTCTTTAGATATGCTTAGCAATTCTTTCAATATAGTTATTACTCCTATTTTTTTAACTGAGAGCTTATCTCTTATCTGATTTCCTCTGTACACATCTGGAGTTGTTTCCTTCATTCAACTGCAATCATTTTAAAGATTTCAAGATTTCAGCTGTGTAATTTCCAATTTCTTCCACGCTGAAGTCTCCTGGATTTGTTCTGGGTGGGCTGGGGACTAAGATTTCATTTTGTTCCTTTGTCTTGTCATTTTCTACTTCAGAAAGAACTTTTTATTTTGATTTCTGTTAAAATTTTTGTGAAATTTTGATGGTCGGTAGCTATCTCACTGCTACCATCAGAGGCACTCAGTAAAGGGTCTGTTCTTCAGGGATATCTTCTGTGTGTCATAGATTTTTTGGTTTGTGTGTATCTCAAGATTCTGCCCTTCTATTGATAGAGAGTAAGTTGTCAGTTTCCTTTTGTCACTTTCCTCCATGTTTCAGCATACGGTTGGTGATGGTCTTACCCCAGGGCTTCTCAATGTTATTACTCAGGGAGGGAGGACCTGCTGTTACAACAAATATGATGTCTTAGTTACAATGGTACAATTAACAGTAATAATATCAAGTGAAATTTAGAAATCGACAAACTTTGGTAACTAATAGTTTTGCACCGTAGACCACAGGAGCAATGATTCAAGCACTATATTTTAAAAATGGTATTTTTATGCAAACTACACCCCCTGCATTCTATCTGTTTGCCACTGCACCACAAATCTGGTGTCCTTCAGCCAGTTCACCTGAGTTTCATCCAGCTGCCTCTGTGCTGCATATCTCTCTAACTCACTTTAAGTGTCAGCCTAGAGAAATGTAGAGGCATGGGCAGAGTGTAATGTAGTTAATTTTGAGTCTTCTCTCCACCATTAGTAGTTGTATGACTTTTGGCAAGATAACCCATATCTGTGAACTATAATTTTTTGTATCTTCTTAAGCTTGATAATAGAAGTAATAATAATCTATATATTAGTAAAGATTTTATAAGGAAATCTAAGTAAGGTAAATCATCACTGAATAAATGATGGTCATGAGCTCACTTTTTTTTTTTTAATTTTGGCGGACCCAGGGATTGAACTCAGGCCCTTGCATTTGCCAGGGAAGCACTTATTCCACTGAGTGATCTCCCCCGCCCGACCTGTTGCTTCTTGAGTCTGTACATGCAGACAAATAACTGTGCATAGATTTCTGAGCTGCACCTGAAATGGAGCTCAATTCTACATCTCTGCTGCTAGACTCAAATTGCTGTTCTTTCATTCACTAGTTTTTTCCTTAGAGAAATTATTTTACTTCTATGAGGCTCAGTTTTCTCCTCTGTACAATGAGTATAATAATAGTATCTACCTCAGAGTTGCTCACAGAAGTACAATGTTTTGAGCAGTGATATAATGAACACTATGTGTGATAGCAATTAGTATAAATAATATTGTTATTAAAGTTCCCAGAGTGAGTTGAGATTCTGTATCAGTGATTTTCCATATGACTATATTCATGGGGGAACTCTGAAGGACCTGATGCCCAAGCCATTCCCCAGATGAATGAAATAGGAAATTAATATAAATAGGATCCAGGCCTGTGTGGTTTCAGAGCTCCCAGGTAATTTCAGTGGGTGTCAAGGCTGAGAACCACTCTATTCTGTCATTTTAGAGCTCTCTGGATATCACACTGACCAATGAATGCTACCTGAGAAATGTATACTGGTAAATGAATATAGGTTAATCTTTATTGAAAGAAGAAAAATCAAGAGCTCAGCCTCTAACCAAGACAGCCTGCAGAGCACAGAGAATTTTGAAGTAGGATAAAAGTACTGAATACTGATGATAAAGCTGTTAAATGGGAAACTGTGGTTGAAACAAAGATAGTAAGTGCAAGGTTTAGAATCATTCAGACCCAAACTCCAAACCTAGATTCTGTCCTTGTTAGTGGGTTATGTAAATTCTCTGAGCCTCTATTTTCTCATTTGTAAAAAAGCATTTACTACAATATTTACTGCTGCAGAACACAGACTAACTTAAAATCATTATCCAGAAATGGACCTGTTGCCATTACAAATATGTAAAACTATGACCACTGGGTCATGGGCAGAGGCTAGGAAAGTTTACAGGAGTAACTTAACAAAAGGCTCTGTTACTATGAAGAGAACATTTTAGTCATTCTGCTGAGAGCTCAAAAGAAGAGAAGACCAGGGGAGGTGTGGAGCTTCTTAAATATTACTTATTTGGTCATGATAAGAATGTTGATAGAAGTACAGATAGTAAAAGTCCTTCTGATGAAGTGTCTCAGGTAAAAATGAGACATAAGACTTGGAAAATTGGAGAAAAAGGTCATCTTTATTATACAGTTGCTAGAAGTTGGTAGAATTATGTCCACATACTATACCTTTATGGAACACAGACTATGAGAATTTTGAAGTAGGATACCTACAAGAAAAACAGTCTAAGCAAACCTTCAGGCTGTTGCCTGAGTACTTTTCACCACATGGACTAAGAAAGCAATTAACGTAAAAGAGTACGCATAACTAAACTAATAAAATGGAGTATATATTTAAAGGGGAAACAAAATTAAAATATATGGAAATTTTGAAGGTTGAGGGCCAGGGAGATGGCTCAGTGGAATAAATGCTTCCTTGGCAAGCGCAAGGACCTGAGTTCAATCCCTAGTTCTGCAGAAAAAAAAAAAAAAAAAAAGGTTGATCATATTAAGAGAAAAAAGTTGCATCTGGGAAAGAATATGAAGGGTGTGACCAAGCAACTGTGTGCTGAAGAGATTAATACTGGGAAGAGGAAGCTAAGTATTATTCATCAAGGTGATGGAAGAAAGTCCAAGAAGGCATTTGAGGGACTCCCCCCATCACAGAAGGCTGTCCCTCCCTTCACAGCCTGAGATCTAGGAGAGCAGGACTACCTGGGCTCTGCTGCTAAGTACTCATCAGCAAAACTAGCCACAGTTCAAGTGGGTCCCTTATAGTTTAGCTCACTACTCTGCAAAATGGAAGTAGAGGACCTTACAAGCATAATTGTGGGGTGAAGCCTACAGGTATGTAAAATGTAAGATCTCAGGGAGCACAGATTCCTTCAGTTAGATTTCAAAAGACGTCACAGACTACCTAGGTCCCTAGGCAGGCACTTGTCACAGAAGTAGGGTGACCCCAGGTAGCTGTAACTAGCAGAACAGGGATAGTGGTGTTAACCCAAAGATCCTAGAACTGTAGTGCTACACATCTGAAGCATTGCCTGGGAGAGCTGCAGGAATAAAACTTCAACTCCTGCACTAATGTCCTCAGTTTGTGGGATAAGGAGTCAAAGATATTATTCTCCCTCTGTAAGACAGAATGTTTTTCCCTATTATGTTTTATACTTTCTTTGGATAAGTTATTCTTGTCATTGTGCCTATTTCTTGCTTTTGAACTGGAAATGTCTATCCTATCCCACCATGGTCTTTTGGAGATAGATAAGTTGTTCTGATTTCATCCACTGACAGGGATTCATGATGACTCATGCTTTGAGTTGCATCACTATTTGATTTAGACAAGATTTTGGACTTTGTACCTTTGAGTTGGTGCTGGAATAGATTAACACTTTTGGAATCATTAAGACAGAATAAATATATTTTATTTATATAAGAAAAGATCTATTGTAGAGGAGGCTTGGAGCAAATGCTATGATTTTCATGTCCCCTCCAAACTTCATGTTGAAGTGTAATTACATTGCAGTGGACAGTATTAAGAAGTGAGACCTTTTAGAAGATATTTGTTCAAAGCATTCCATGTTGATGAATAGGTTAATTATCAACATTCATCATTAGTGAAGGATTGAGTTAGTTATCTTGGTAGTATCTTTGAAATAGAATCCAGCTTTGTCTATCTCTTTGCTGTGTAATACCCTCCTCCATCATGTTATGCTACAGCAATAGGGCTATCACCATATGCAGCCCTTGGTCTTAGATCTTTTTCAGTCTTTAGAACTGCGCAAAATAAATATATTTTTTTTAATTACCCACTATTTGGCTGCCTAATATAAAAGCAGAAATGAAATAAGATATGCTTATTTTTCAAATGTTAAACAAAAGTCATTTTTCTTTTTTCTTTTTTTTTTTTTTGTAGGATAGGAGTGAATTTAATCTGGGGTGTGAAGGAAATCAGTTCTGATAATGTTCACATATTTTAATTACATAATGGGATGACCGCAGTAATCTGAAAATTAGCAGATAAAATGAGAAGAATATTATAGGCAGAAAAGGTTGTGATCTTGCTTTTGTTTGATTTGCTGGCAGGCTACCTAGTCCTAATTTGAGCCACACTAATACGCCAAAATAGATATGTTGACAACCCAACTTGTAGAATGGTTTCATAAAATAACCATGAAGACATTCTGAACAAGAACCCTAGGGGACTCATAAATAAACCATGAACTTCATTGCAGTAGTTGTAAAAATAAGTAGTTTGCTGACCTGAAGACTTTTCATTTTTGCTTCCTAGCCTTGTGGGTTTCTAGTATAGAGCTAAAGAGGATCTGAATTCTATTTGAAACTCTACTCTTCTGTTCAGTTATCACTTGTCACCTTTTGGTTTCTAGTACTATTCTGGTCTGGACTGGAGGGACTGATCTCTTCAAACTTTGGTTTTTAGACTTCTATTATTCTGTATCACTGCCTGTTTTCCTGATATCCCTTGGT
>PVKA01047597.1:0-14239 GCA_004027165.1 Ctenomys sociabilis | reverse complement strand
GCAAATTTTAATTTATTTAATTTTTGCTGATTTCCAATCTGCATATAAAACAATTCTTATTTTTAATATATAATTAATAAAAAATAAAACAACAGGTGCTAAATGTCTATGATGATTATCTTCCAATGATGACATTATGGGTGACTTTAAGCTCTTATACTTTCTAATTTTTAAAAATCACACATTTTATTGTGTTATACAAACATTTGTTTTGATCTGGATATAGAGAATATATGAAGCGTCTTTCTTCTTAAGCCAGAACTGTTTGGTTTCATGTTTATGCTACAGTAGCAAAGTTCTCCATTTAGTCAGAGAGATTTTCACATCAGAGGTAAAACTGTCACCATAATTAATTTTATTACATTTATTTTATATTGCTGGTGACTCAATATGAAAATATTCTCTCATCTTTATGGCTTTTCTGGACAGTGCCTGTTCCCTCGGAGCTGGGTTCTCAGTTGTATTCTTTTATTTATAAAATCATATCCAGAAACTCTTTTAGGCTAGATCTGCTGCTTTAGTAGAAATCATACTCAATTCATATTTTTATCTACTTTGATATATTTTTCCATCACACTGTTATTACTTTTTTTTTTTTTTAGAACTTCATTGCCTATCTCATTGCTTCTCCTTAAAACACCCATCCTCCCAAAATGATTTATTACCCTAGAGGGGAAATTTTTTAGATGTAGTTTGCACCTAGGTTCAAATATAAGCTCTGATATTCATGAACTATAGAACTTCGTGCAAGGGTGAAAACCTCTCCAAGTTCAGTTTCCTAAACTACAATTTGTAAAGCTGTATTTACCTCTTATATTTATTAAGACTAAATGAGCTAACAGAAGGGGCAGTCATATATAACAGTGCCCTACACAGGACAATTACACGGCACCATGTAGATGTCATTCTCTTTATTGTACTCTTCAGCCTAAGTCAATTTTTTATTCCATTGCAGCAGACCAATATTCAATTTGTATTAAGTACAATAATTCTAGGAAGCAGTGTGGAGCCATTGTTTTCATTAAGGTCATGAAAAATGAGTCACGCTTAGAGGTTACCTCTCTGTAAACATCCTCCACAGGGCGCCCTTCACATCAGGGTTCCTCAGGCTGTAGATCAGTGGATTTAGCATGGGGCTGATGACAGTGTTGAAGATGCCAATACCTTTGTCCTTGTCTGAAGCCTCCACTGAGCCCAGCCTCATGTAATTGAAGACACCGGTCCCATAGAAGATGCCCACCACGGTGAGGTGGGAGCCGCATGTGGAGAAGGCCTTCTTCCTGCCTTCAGCAGAGCGGATCCTCAGGACTGCAGCTACCACATGGGCATAGGACACTGTGATAAGCACTAATGGTGTCACAGCCATAAACGCTGCAGCTACAAAGAGCAGCTTCTCGTTAAGTTGGGTGCTGGAGCAGGAGAGCTGGAAGAGCTGAGGAAGGTCACAGTAGAAGTGATTGATCACATTGGGGCCACAGAATTTCAAGGTAGACAAGGCAATGGTATGGGTCAGTGCGTTTGTGAAGGCACAGGTACATGACATGCCCACCAGAGATTTCTGAATTCCCCAGCTCATGCGAGTGCTGTAGGTAAGGGGATGGCAGATGGCCAGATAGCGGTCGTAGGCCATGACAGTCAGCAGGAAGCAGTCTGCTCCAGCCAAGAGGTGAAAGAAGAAGAGCTGTGAGAGGCAGGCCCTATACATGATGCTTCTATCATTGAATAGGAATTGCCGCAACATGGCAGGGACAGTGACAGTGATGCACCCAACATCCAGCAGGGACAAGTTCCCCAGGAAGAAGTACATGGGGGTGTGGAGTTTGGGTTCAAGGAGGATGGCAGCAAGGATGCTGAAGTTGCCACCAATAGTAGCTACATAAGCTAGAAGAAAAATAACAAAGAGGATGGGCTGTAGGGCTGGAGAATCTGTTAGGCTCAGCAGAACAAACGTAGTCACAAGTGAAACATTTCCTGAGGCTCCCAATTGCATCTCTCTCTTCCACCAGCATCAGAGTGAGAGATGTTCAAAGATGCCAATGGTGACAAAAATCAAGTGAGGTCTTGATAACAACCTCCAAATACAGCAGTGTCCAGGAGACGCTAGGATGTCAGGACACATGCAATTAAAGAGAGCAATGTTTAAAACTGAGAAGAAATATGAAAAGACTTCATCTTTCTTCCTCTTAACTAGTATGAACAATTACACTGGGAAGTTTTAAAGATAGGAGAACTGATGTAAAATTCTCCAAGTTAAGAAACAAAACTTTGGAAACAAATGAGTAATAAATGTGCATCTAAAGTTAGAAGGAAAAGTGATTTTTTTAAACCAAAAGTTCCAGAAAGAAACCTACAAATGTGTGTATGATTTTTTTTTTTGAACCAAGGATTGAACTCAGGCCCTTGTACTTGCCAGGCAAGCACTTATCCAACTGAGCTATCTCCCTGGCCCCAGTGCATGATTGTATGGCCATAGTCTGGACACATAAGATCCTAGAGGATGCAAAGTAAGCCTTAGGATAAAGAGGATACATAATTCCCCAGATACTGTCCTCACAACATTCACGAACATGTATCATCAAACAGTTGTCCCTTGGTCCTTCTAGGGTACTCGTCCCAGAACTCTCCAGGTACCAATCTCTTCAGATGTGCCAGTCCTGTATATGGAATGGCACAATGTGTGCTCAAAACCTGGGTATGTCCTTCCATAGTGTAACATCATCTCTAGAATACCCATAATGCCTATTAAATACACTTGCTATGTCAATAATTATCTTGTATTGTTTAGGGAATAAAGACAAGGAAAGTGTCTGTACACATTTAAAACAGACAAAAGCTTCCCCAGGTTATTTTTTTTTTAATTTTTTTAAAGAATATAAAACAGTAATAAAAAATAGCATTAGAAACAATATAAAATTTCGCTAACAAAGTAATAGGAGTGCAACAATGATTGTTCTATTGTATGATGCTATCTTCAGATTAGTTGCTTAGCTTATCAGATATAAAGGTTCAAAATTGGTCAAAAAAACAATAAAAAGTTATAAGAAATTAAACAGAAACAAAATAAGAATAAAAAGAAAAAAATTAAGCATTTACTCCTCAATTAAAAAGACCCACAAGAACTGACAGTACAATTACCCAAATCATCGTGCATGTACACATAAATATATCTTTTTCCCTTTTCCCAGTTTTTCCTTCTCACTGAACAAATCCTTTCCCTTTCACAGTATCTATTGAACCTTTCTAATTTTGTTTACTTTTTCAAGTTTTCACATTGGCAAGACGATATGATATTTGCACAGGTGGGTCTGAATTATTTCACTTACCAATACAGTCTTGAGTTGCATCCATTTATCTACAAAAGCCTCCAATTTATCTTTTTTCTTTTTAAATAAGTGAGCAATACTTCATCCCTGCTTGGATATATTCATGATGTGGAAACCACAAATATGAAGGCTGGGTTTGAGGGATGGCATTACGGAGGTTACCATTGTAGCTCGACATGACAAGATTACTCTGTGGAACTGTGAGCCTTGTTCTGAACTTTTCAGACATAGATGAAATGCCATGAAAAACTGCAAAACCAACTGAAGACACATCATAGAAGACATTTCCAATTCTAGGGCTGGTGATTACCAACTTTTTAAATTTTATAAATAGTGGGATTATATTGCATTTTACCATATAGACCCGGGCAAACTTGGGATCTCAAGTGTGGACATTTTACTAAATTAAAAAAAAAAAGTCAGAGGTGATTTGAGCAGGGTAAAGTTTTTGAAGTCCACATTCCTGACTGGTTGAATGGGTAGCAGCTGTCTCTCAGGCTCTCAGCTGAATACTTTTAAGCACTGGAGTTTTAGCTCTTCACTCTTTTTTTCTCCTGATTCTCATTATAGATCATCAGGCCATGTACTATCATGGGCCTGGTGATCAGATAGGAGTCACTGACAACCCATTACCATGGTCATTTGTATGATGCTTCTTTAGCACCAAAGTGTCATTCTAATTTTTTTTTTTTTTTTGTCTTTTTGAGACAGGGTCTCCCTGTGCAGTTCAGGCTGGCCTTAAGCTCACTTTGTAGCTCAGGGTGGTCTCAAACTCACAACAATCCTCCTGCCTCAGCCTCCCTAGTGCCGGGATTACAGGCATGCGCCAACACACCCGGCTTGTGTCATTCTAATTAAATTCACAGTGATCTACCCCAGTCTCTGGCTGAAAGGCAAATAACTCACTCACAAGTGAGCCTAAGTCACACTGGAAAAGGCTGGAGTAGGAGATCCTGGAGGGCAAAATCTATGAGGAAAAGATGCTTCTTCATGATCAGTGTCCTCAAAAGCAGAATAGGTGAGTCACCACCACAGGACAAGTTCTAACCACTACCTCAAACTCAGTATTTCTAAATCCAAGTTATCTTTCTTTAATCTGACTTTCCCTTGCCTGAATTACTTTACCCCAGCCTGGCCATCTTTCCACTTTATTGAGCTTCAAAATTCACTCTTTACTGCCTCTTCCCTTCCTCCATTCTTTCAGGGCCAAGCACCCAAGTCCCATTTGAACTTTTGTGGTGGGAGAGAAAAGCTCTTCCAGGGCCAAAGGGTGAACTTCACATATATGGAAATCAAGTTACAAGCCTGAAGCAAAGTTGGCACTCACCCAGTTAAGAGGATGGGCACATCTTGGGCTTATAGGAGGTACTATCTTGTTGGATTAATAATCCTCAGAGTAAGATTTTATAAATGACAGACAAAGAGACAAACAACTTGGCTGACATCATTTTCACATTGGGATTTTTCTCAGCCACATCATGATCCCTTGGAGGCCTCAGAAATTAATGCCTTCCAGGGAGAACTGCTTTAGCTAAACATTTAATGATCTCTAGCACTTGTAAAATGTTTCTAACTTTCTAAAAGTGTTTTTAAGTTCAGCTTTCATAGATATGAAAGAATTCATTCTTTTTTTTAAAAAACAAATGTGCATTAAGCACCTGTGAATCAGCATTATTGTTGCCACTATTTTACAAACCTGAAGAGAGTCTCAAAAGCCTTTCAGTCTAGAAAGTCACAATGATAGGAAGAGAGTTGAGTTTAGGATTTATGGCTTATTCCAATGTGTCAATTTAGGGTAGAAAGGGAGAGGAGAGACAGCTGACTGGTGACTCTCTCCCACAGCCTGCAGCATGAGGTGGAGATCTTTGGTAACCTGGACCAATCTGCTCCTCTTTTACCTCTGAAGAGATGTCCTCTACATTCTCTCTTAAAGTCACTTCATATCACAGCTCATTTTACTACCCTCAACCATGTCCTTTCTTCTAGTCTCTAATAACTGTCCTTTTTCCCCTCTGTTCCTACAGATAGTACAGACTATGTGGCATCCTGGCCCTGAATATTTTCCGTTCTCATGTTTCCTACACTAGCCATACAGATTAAGGTTTAGAGCATCTTCTAGACCAGGACCAACTTACTCTTAATAATTCCTGAGGGTGGCTGGAGGCACCAAGGGCAATGTTTTACAATTATTTTCTCATTACTATTTCTGTATTACTATTTTCTCAGCATCCCCATTCACTTAATAATGTCATGGTACAAGGCAAGTTGGCAAAGAAATAGGATGAGTTGATATTTCTGTTGATAGTGGCCCTTGCAGCTGTATCTCTAGGTTACAGAGCTACATAAGACAACTTCTTCCCCTCACATATCAAAGGCTCTATTAAAGTCTAGATTTTTCACAGATTTTTTTAAAAAAGTATTCATTTTAATGAGAAAAATAAAATAACAATGAAACAGTTTCAAAACCATTTAGTAGGACAGTTACAATAGTTAATACATTGCATATAGTTGTCTTTGTAGTAGTTATTCAGAAGACAAGATGTAGACATGATATCTTGCCTAAACAATATTAGTACAAACCTTTCTTCTCATTGAACTAAGAGAAAGTAGCTGTATATCTATCCTAACTATCTTGTATATACATGTACATGGTTCCAGGGGATCTGACTGACCTTGTCAGCTAGCAAAAGTTACATTTTTAGTAATATAGGTCTTGCTTTAACTTGGTCCTAACCATCCAGCAGAAAAGTGTAACCACAAGGTATAAAAAGTAAAGTTATGTAAATATGCTGAGCTGTAAAAGGCTAAGGTCAACAATTTTGGACAATTTCCAGTTGTTCTGGTAACTCACTACTATTGTAGACTATTGGACTATTTTGGGTTATTTTGCTGAATTCAAATACTTACAATCTTTGAACTGGCATCAAGTATGAAAATGTTGGAAAGATATCCAGGAGGAGAATAGCTGAGTTGAATTGTACTTCCAATCTCAGCTTTTTGAGGAATCTCCACACTTGTTTCCATAGTGGCTGTACCGATCTACACTCCCACCAACAGTGGAGAAGTATTTCCTTTCTGCCCTTTTTCACATATTGTTAACCCAGAAAATTTCATGCTTGTAAGCCAACTATAGGTCTGAGATCCAGAAAACTGTCCACGAGTCTCTGGGACTGGAAAGATTGGATTTCCAGAGCCTGAAGAAAATGCATAACAGATCCCAATTTTTGTCTTCACCCCAGACACTAAGCTGTGTACACCAATATTAAGTTCAAAATAGATTGCACCACTTTTCCCCTTTATACAAATTGTGCATTTGCACATACACAGAGAGACGTAAGAAAATGTAAGAAAAGCATTGGTTCTTAACTCAGAAGAGATGGACCTGATGAGTCAGGCCCCACCCACACTGGCAGCACAGAAGCTTTGCTGATCTGAATGCCGAAGTCTAAAGTTAGACCCATGTCTATCGCCATGCACTAAAGTCAAAATGGATCAAAGATTTACATCCTGTGGAGGAGAATTTAGGAAGAAATCTTAAAGACATAGGGGTAGGTAAGGAGTTCATGAAGAAAAACCAAATCATGAGGGAAATACTGAAAAGGATACAGTTGGGATCTCATTTTATTGAAAAGTTTCTCCACATCAAAAGAAATCACCAACAGCATAAAAGAAAACCCACAAATTAGGGAAGAATTATAGCCCACTGTCCCTGAGACAAAGGACTTTTTATATAAAACACATAAAGAATTTTAAAAAATCAGGAACCCTACATTCAAAGACCCAATGTAATAACGGACGTCTAAGATGAATATGCACTTCTCAGATGAAGAAATACAAATGGCAAATAAATATATGCAAATCTGTTCATCATCATTGGTCACTCAAGAAATACAAATTATCCCAGCACTCGGGAGGCTGAGGCAGGAGGATTGTTGTGAGTTCGAGACCAGCCTGAGCTACAAAGTGAGCTTAAAGCCAGCCTGAGCTGCATAGCGAGACCCTGTCTCAAAAAGACAAAAAAAAAAAAAAAAAAAAAAAAAAAAAAAAAAAAAGAAATACAAATTAAAACAACACTATGATTCTATCTCACCCCAAAAAGAAAGGCTGTCATCAAGAAGTCAACCAATAACAAATGCTGAAGGGGCTGTGGGCAAAAGGGAACCCTTCTCCACTGTTGGTGGGAGTGTAGACCGGTACAGCCACTACGGAAACAAGTGTGGAGATTCCTCAAAACTGAGATTGGAAGTGAAATTCAACTCAGCTATTTCCCTCCTGGATATCTTTTCAAATGACTGAAAACCTCCTACCACAGCAATATACACGCACCCATGTTTATAGCTGTGTGATTTATCATAGCTAAGTCTTGGAGATGCAAAAGCTACTGGAATAGAAACCAAAGCTCTTCTCCGTTTTCTATTGTCCTCCTCCCTTTCCTGGAAGTACCACTGTCCATGGTACTGGAGACGTCCTCTGATGTGTTCTTCATTCCTATGTATGTCTCGTTACAGAATTTGTAAACAAGCAGTATGCTATTGATTATTTCATATCAATACATAAAGCTGGTTTTTGAAAACATGTTTTATTAAAATTATGAAATAATTTCTCATCTTTGCATAGCACAGTTAAAAAGCTATTCAAGTTAGAACAAAAATGTGAAGGGTGGGGTTCTGCTGATTTCTGAGATGCCCTCAAACCATCTTTCCATTTTTCTGACACTTAGCACTTGGCTTTTTTTTTCATACTCATCTTTTCAGCCACCAAACTGTCGAAGGCCCCCACTCTGAGAATGCTTTACACTTTCAAATGAGTTTTCTGCTTCTGCTTGTTACTATAAACCTAGCTAAAAGCTGCCGGCAGTACTTATACTACACACTGGACAGTGAGCTGGCTTGAAATTTCCCTTCTCAGATTCATTTGTCTGCTACCATTAATTTCAATCTCCTGCAAAGTCTCAAACATGAACAAAACACATACAAATGATATATTAGAATATAATACACAGGATATAGATTGCAGCTACCAATTGAGTCTTTATGCCTAACTGAAACCTCCTTAGCCTGGTCATTAGTGTCTGCAATGCTATGATCATTCTGATCCTCTGATCTCTGACCGGACTCTCCCACTGAGCACAGTGTACAGCATGCAAGCCTTCTCTAGCCAACATCTCCAATCTTCTCAATATCCCATGGCTAACCACCTAAATAGGTTTCTGGATCTCATGATCAAGAAGTCACAGAACAACCCAACTTCTCCAGTACCAGAATCTTGGTCACTTTCTAGTTGGTGAGACATAATACCTGACAACCACATTTTAAAGGAGGGAAATAATTTTTGTTTTTGTTTTTGTTTTTGATATAGCATCTTGCTACACAGTCCAGACTCATAGTGATCCTTCTGTCTCAGCCTCTCCAGGGGTAAGATTACAGACACACACCACCACATCCAGTTTCAGGGCTGGCACGACACACCTGGGCTTCCAGGGATCACACTGCATGCAGTACTGCAGATAAAACTCGGGTCCTTGAGCTTGCCAAGCAGATGCTTACCAGCTATCTCCCTAGCCCAGGAGGGAAAGTTTACTTTGGCTTATATTTTCAGTCTGTGGTAATCTAGCTCCAAAGCCAAAAAGGAATGGTAGAAGGGCCTAGGTGGAGAAAAGCTGTTGATGTAATGATGGCAAGGAAGCAGAGAGGAGAGAGGAGTCAGAGAGGGATTTATTCCCTTCCAGGTCATGAGCCCAGGAACATGAATCTCCTAACAAACTCTGCTTCCTAAAAACACATTTGTTCTGAATTCATCAACAGGTCAGTCCATGCATGAGCACAGGTGCCCATGATGCAATCACCTTCCAAAATCTCCAATCTGAACACATGAAGTTTGGGAGGAACATCCCAAATGTAAACCCTAAAAAGAATAGAGACTGAGTTATTCTTGCCATACTTTATTGTCCAGTACAGTGCTTGGCTTTTAGTACAATATCAGTAAAAATTTGTTTTTTGTTTCTTTGCATTTTTGTTCTTTTGATTCAGGGTCTTGGTATGCAGCTTGCATTTGTAAAGTGATCCTCCAGAGGCCAGGGAGATGGCTTAGTAGAATAAACACTTACCTCTCAAGTGCAAGGGCCTGAGTTCAACCCCCAGTTCCACCAAAAATAAAAAATAATGTACAGTGATGCTCCTGTCTCAGCCTTGCCAGAACTGGGGTTACAGACATGCATCACCACACCTGGTTTCAGGGCCAGCACACCATCCAGTACCTGGAATTGAACTCAGGACCTTGTACTTGCCAGGCAGGTGCTTAGACTGTCAAGCTATTTCTCTCCAACCCTCAGTAAGCATTTGTTGAGTGAATAAGTAAATGAAAAGAATAAATGAATGGATAGATACATGATAGATAGATAGATAGATAGATAGATAGATAGATAGATAGATAGATAGATAGATTTAAACCATATCAGAGTATGGCAAGGTAATCTTGGATTTCAATGCTTACAATTTCTCTATGTAAGCGCTAAATCTGTAGACTGTATAATAACCTGTGTAAACTTGATGGGGCATCTATAAAGACTAGAATCATAAACATAAATATTAATAAAGGAGGGTAAAATTAGCAGGAACCAATTATTTTGTTATTATTTTCTACTGCATTATCTTCCATAAACACTAATGAGGTACCTTCTCTTACTAAATACATCGCTATGTAGAAATAAGATCATGTGTCAAACGTGCTATTTCTGCTATGTTCTTTCACAACTCTTTACCTCTCTCCTTCAAGGATGCATTTGTTCTTGACATCTAAACCATCTTTCCTTTCACTGTTTGCCTATCATACACCTTCTGTTATCTCTAAACAGAATTCAGAAATATTCAGTCCCCTTTATTATTGTTTCTCCATTGCATATCTCCAATGTCCTATCTCCCAGTCTTGCTTAACTTCTCCAAAGTTTAGGATGTGAACTTCATTTTTTTTTTAATTTCCCCTTCCCTGAATCTCCCTCTGCACCCATCTGCTATCCCACCATTGTTTGCAAAGCACTCTGCATAGATTACTTTCTCTTTGGCCTATTTGGCAGATGCCCATTCAGCTTTTATTTCAGAACCGAGGATTGAACTCAGGCCCTTGCACTTGACAGGCAAGCGCATATTCAACTGAGCTATCTCCCCAGCCCAAATATTGATTTTTTATTTTATTTAAATTATTATTATTATTGCTATTATTATTATTATTTGCAAACTAGGGATTGAACTCAGGCCCTTACGCTTGCCAGGCAAGCACTAAACCTGTACCAACTACTGAGCTATTTCTGCGGCCCCTACCACTCAGCTTTCAATACATGGCTCCATTTTCTTTTCCTCATTAATAATTTAAGAACAATTCCAAGTGTGTGAGAAAAAAAGACAAACATTTTAGAAATATAATGGAGCAGTCTGTGAGGCTCCCTGGCAAGCACATGCCATGTCAGCCTTGGAACCCCAGGGAAACTGCCAGCCCTAAAACTAGGTGTGGTGGTGTACACCTGTAATACCAGCACTGGGAGGCTGAGACAGGAGGATCAGGATGAGTCCAGGTTGTGTAGCAAGACCCTGTATCAAATAAATAAATAAATCTGTCCTAATAGCGTTTATACAAGATATCCTATTTGCATCTTGTACTATGAATAACTACTACGAAGACCACAATATGCAATGTATTAATTATTAGAACTATCCTACTAACCTGTTCTGAAACTGTCTCACTGCTATTTCTGTCTCAATAAGATTAATATAAAAACAAACAAATATATATGTATTTTTCCAGCATATTCAACTACTAATGATTATTTTAAAAATAATAAATTATTAAATTTTAATATGTATCCTACTACATTGGCAAAAATGAAAATAATTGTAACTGTGTCAATTTGTTTAACCTTTTTTGAGTGCCAGTTTATGCATAAAGCATTTCTATTTTTCATTAATATAAATTATTAACCAAAATTTTAGCAACTACACACTATATTATATGGGAAAATAATTAATATTTCAGAACAGTGGACATATGGGCAATTTTATTTGATTCTGTATTGTATCTGTTTTTACCAAATATGCACTTTATTTTATTGTGGAACCAACTGTTCAAAGCTATAAGTTAAATAAGTGCATTATCTTCTTCTTTACAGAGCTGTGAAGGAAGAGTGCTGGCTTCATATGTAAACCAGAGAAATAAAGTATTTCATTTAACAAAGGGTGGTTTTTCACATAAGCCAATAATCTGTCTGCAATTAAATTAATTGCATTTATTTATGTTATTGGTAGCCCAATATGAAAATATTCTCCCTTATCTTTATGGGTTTTTCTAAACAGTGCCTATTCCTTTAGAACTGCGTTTTATATGTTTTTTTTTATTGATTCATTTTTAAAAATTTATATTCAGTAATTCCATCAACCTGTACCAACCGCTTTGAGAGAAATCAAACTTGTTAAGCAAACAAAAAACTTAATTTGTTTTTTCATTTATTTAAATAATTTTCCCATCCCTCTGATATTCTCTGTTAATTTTTCATTGGCCATCTCTCCTCTTCTTAACATATCCCTCCTACTTGAAATGATTACTCTTGAGAAGCAATGATTTCAGATGCAGTTTTCTATTGGGATCAAATTCCAGCTCGGACGTTTAGAAACTATGCTGTGTAAGCAGGTGCAGAGTCGGGGAGTTCAATCCCCAGGCTGGCCATACCTGCCTCACCCCAGGGGTGCACTGAGACAGCAATTGAGACTGGGCGTGGTGGAGTGCACCTGTAATCCCAGTTCTTGGGAGGCTGTAAACAGGCAGATCACTATGAGTAGGATCTAGGAGTGAGACCCTGAACACTCTGTAGACCCTTCCCTAAAATAGAAAGAAGAGAAGAAGAAGAAGGAGGAGGAGGAGGAGGAGGAGGAGGAGGAGGAGGAGGAAGAAGAAGGAGCTCGTTATCAGACTATTTATTGTACTTCCCACCCAAGGTCAGTTTCTGAGTTCATTGCATGAAAGCAAAACTATTTGCATTAATCAGAATCATTGCTGGAAACAATAAATGGAGCCTGACATTCATTAGGTCTAGGAGAAATGAGTCACACTTAGAGGCTACCTTCTTGTGAACATCCTCCGCAGGGCGCCCTTCACATCAGGGTTCCTCAGACTGTAGATGAGCGGGTTCAGCATGGGGCTGATGACAGTGTTGAGGATGCCAATGCCTTTGTCCTTGTCTGAAGCCTCCACTGAGCCCAGCCTCATGTAGTTGAAGATACCTGTCCCATAGAAGATGCACACCACAGTGAGGTGGGAGCTGCATGTGGAGAAGGCCTTCTTCCTGCCTTCAGCAGAGCGGATCCTCAGGACTGCAGCTACCACATGAGAATAGGATACAGTAATGAGAACCAATGGAGCCACACCCATAAATGATGCTGCTACAAAGAGCAATTGTTCATTCAGTTGGGTGCTGGAGCAGGAGAGCTGGAAGAGCTGAGGAAGGTCACAGTAGAAGTGACTGATCACACTGGGGCCACAGAATTTCAGGGTAGACAAGGCGACAGTTTGGGTCAGAGCATTAGTGAAAGAAAAGACACATGACATGCCCACCGAGGCTTTCTGAATTCCCCAGCTCATGCGAGTGCTGTAGGTGAGGGGATGGCAGATGGCCAGATAGCGGTCGTAGGCCATGACAGTCAGCAGGAAGCAGTCTGCTCCAGCCAAGAGGTGAAAGAAGAAGAGCTGTGAGAGGCAGGCCCTATACATGATGCTTCTGTCATTGGATAGGAATTGTCGCAGCATGGCAGGGACAGTGACAGTGATGCACCCAACATCCAGCAGGGACAAGTTCCCCAGGAAGAAGTACATGGGGGTGTGGAGTTTGGGTTCAAGGAGGATGGCAGCAAGGATGCTGAAATTGCCACCAATAGTAGCTACATAAGCAAGAAGGAAGACAACAAAGAGGATGGGCTGTAGGGCTGTAGAATCTGTTAGACCCAGCAGAACAAACTCAGTCACAAATGAATCATTTCTCGAGGTTTGCAGGGGCATTTGTCTTCCACAATCAGTAGACTAACCAATGTTTGAAGGTGGAAACAATAAATGGAGCCTGACATTCATTAGGTCTAGGAGAAATGAGTCACACTTAGAGGCTACCTTCTTGTGAACATCCTCCGCAGGGCGCCCTTCACATCAGGATTCCTCAGACTGTAGATGAGATGTCCTTCAGACAAGGACAAAGTGGGGACAAAAACCAAATGAGGTCCTGATAACAATTTCCAAATATAGCAGTATCCAGGAGATGCTAGGATGTCAAAACATAAAAATTAAGAGGAAGAAAGTTAAACATTGAGAAATAATAGGAAAAGATTTGATAAATGTGACTTTTCATGGGTAAGAACAATTACACTGGAAATACTAAGAGATAGAAAAATTGATATAAAGTTGTTCAATTTGAATGGCTGGCAAGATAGCTCAGTGGACTAAGTGCCTGCTTAGGCAAGTACAGGGACCAGCGTTTGATCCCTGGTACCACATGCCATGCCAGCCCTAACCGTGGGTGCACTGAGCTGGCCAACAAGACTAGGCATGGTGGTGCATGACTAATTCCAGTGCTTGGGAGGCTGAAAACAGAAGGATTACTATCAGTCCAAGCTGCATAATGATACCCTGTGCCAAATATTTAAGTGGAAAAAAAAATCTTCAATTTGGGAACAAAAATCTTTATTTTATTTTTTTTTCTTTTTTTTTCCATTTATTTTTATTTTATTAAAATACAAATGTCAATCAGACAGTTTCAAGACACCTTAACCATACAGAGTCGATGAATTAATACATTGCAAACTGTTTTCATAACGTTTTGGTACTGTACAAGGTGCATACATGAAATTATATTTACAGGTTTTTTTATAGCTGAATTATATCAAAGA
>PVKA01047596.1:0-14240 GCA_004027165.1 Ctenomys sociabilis | reverse complement strand
TTAGAATATTTTCCTTTTTGGAAATTTTAGTTACTTTTATCTAATACTATTAATTTTATTTTAGTCCTAAATAGAGTCTTTTATTTTACTTTTATCATTTCCTTCTAATCTTTCATCATTTAATTTTTCAAATTTTATCTTTTTCATTTGTCTACTTCCTAATGGTTATACTTAGCAGTATAACTATTAATCTTTATAAATCTAAAGACAATTACTTATATATTATCATTGCTTAATACTGTTCTGTGTTAGAGTTCATTTTAGTAGATATTTAATGTACACAAGTGTCAAGTTTGCTTAGTGTATATATTACAATCATAGACCTCTTTTCTATGATTAAGCATAGGGTTTGTAAATAATCCAGTTTGTTTTTGGTGTTATTGTGATTCTTAATTTTATTATTATAGCCAAAGAGACACAGCTGTTTCTATGAATTGGTTTGTGGTGTATGCCAATATCGCAATACCTTGGTTATGAATGCTTTGATCACGAGCCTTTGGTTCCCAAACATTTGGTTCCGAAGCATTTTATAAAGCCTATTCTATTCACAAATGCCACATCATGTGACAAACACAACCTTCTTTTCCATAACATATCTTTGAGATACAAACACAAATGAAGCATCTTCCCCAGAATCATGAAGCAAATTAAGTTCAAGAATAGAGGTAGAACTGTATTTGGAATGCCCAGTGTCATACACAATACAACGTTCCGTTCCTAAAGAATTGGTACTGGGCCAAATAGGCTCCAATCTTTGTTGTTGTTTTCTATATGCTAGTTTGGTGGTATTAGAATACTTTGAGTTTGTATAACTGGAAAATATTTTACTTTTAATTTTCAAAGGTATGTTTGCTAAGTATAAAATTCAATGAAGACAAATCTTTTTTTTCAGTCCTTTGAATAAATAAGTCTACTTTCTTACTTGCTCTTTTTTTTCCAATGTGGAATAAGATGCTATTTAATTTTGTTCTTCCGTAGCTAATATTTTTTCTATGTATATGCTTTAATGATTGCTTTCTTTACAATTCATTTTGGACAATTTTAATTTTGTTTATCTGGGTATTTTATTCATGTTTCTTGTGCAAAAGGTTCATTTTCTTGGAAATGTGGTGCTATAATTTTGACTAAATTCAGAAATTTTAAATCTTTAAATATTTATTGTCTACCCCTTCTACTTTGAGAACTTCAATTATATGAATATTTCTTGATTTTGGCACAGAGAGAACTATTATATGCCTGATCTGTAAACTCTTCTTCATGTTTATTTTAGGCAATTTTCATTGTTATATTCATTTAAGTTTATAAATAATTTTACAGTGTGCAATCTATTATTAATCTCATGTTACATATCCATTTCAGAAATATTTTTTCTAAAATTCACTCTGTCTACATCTTATATCTTTCACATTTCAATATTTATCTACAATTTTAATGTGCTATATAATTATTATATTATTATTGATTTTTAATAAACTTAATGAGAAAAAAAGAAAAGTAGGATCTTGAGACAAAAATAAACCAAAAGTCTTCTATACATACAAGATATCCCTGAAGGACAGACATTTTCTAGAGAGGCCTTGATAATAGTGATATGGCTACCTACTATCAAACCTCACAGGAATCAACACACCAAAAAATTAAAAACTTTGAAATAAAAAGGTGAAAACAAAAAATAAAGTAATCTCAGACTTTCAGCTCACCCAAAATAACTCCAGGAGTCATAGACATATAAGAATTTGGGAGGCATACACTTAAAATTTCTGAAACAATAGCTAATGAAGTCAAGAAACAAATCCAACAGGCAATAGAGGAAAGCAAATCAGAAATACTATCTTAGGTAAAAAAAAAAAATGAGAACTATAATGAAAGAATTTCCCAATGTATCTAAAAAAGACATGTGCTTACAAAAAAAAAAAAAAAAAGGAGTATCACAGGAAAGTGATGGAAACCTGGAATGAACAACATAGCAAAGAATTAAAATGCATAAAGCAGACTGAGATATCCAGAAAATTAAAATTTTTGTTGAAAGCTGGCAAAGCCACTTGAAAAAAACTGAAGATAGACTTTTAGACTCCGAAGACAGCATTGTAGCTAGCAATCATGAAAAGAAAGATCTCTTAAAAATAACAGTGAACCAGGAAATAACAATTCAACAGCTATGGAAAGAAAAACAATATAAGACCAGTATGTGTCAAAAAAAAGCAGGAGTCAAGAAAACTGAAATAAAAATACTATTTACAAAAGTAGTAGCAGAAAATTTCTAAAGCATGGGAAAATAATCTGACATATTTATAAGTGAGGTATATAGAACTCTAATTACTTATAACCAAGATAAATCTGCACCCAGACATATAAAACTCAAGATCCCAGAAATTCATCACAAGAATACAAGAATATTTATTTATTTATTTATTTTAGGGTAGGATCTATAGGGTGTTCAGGGTCTCACTCCTAGATCAGACTCATAGTGATTCTCCTGTTCACAGCCTCCCAGTTGCTGGGATTACAGATGCACTCCACCACACCCAGGCTCAATTGCCATCTCAGTACACCCCACGGGAGAAGCTGGCATGGCTGCTGAAGGACTGAACCCTCAGGCCCTGCTCCTGCCTAAGCAAGTGCTTTAATCCACTGAGCTATTTGGCTGGCTCAAAAATACAATTTTAAAAACTGTTAGAGAAAAGAAACAGCTTACCTATAAAAGAAGGCCCATCATAATCATAGCAGACTTCTCAACAGAAAGCATCAAAACAAAAAGCACATGAAGTGAAGTATTTCAAGTGCACAAGAAAAAAAAACTTTCAATCCCAGTTGATGTACCCTTCAAAACTATTTTTCAGAATTAAAGAAAACAAAATACTTCTACCACAAAGAACAACTGAAGAAATTCATGATGAATAAATCAACCCTACAAAGAGTACTGTTAAGTATGTGTCTAGTTACCTCCCCAGTGCCTCATGCAGATGCTGTGCCAAGTTTCTAGAGTTTGTTATTAACTCATACACCAATGTTGGAATTATGAATGTGAGTGCTAGGTCTCCCCAGGGGCAAATAGCTTGAATTCAATATGAGGGAGAGAGGCTTGCTAGCTGCTACGGCCACTGCTCCTACCTTTTAGCTCTTTGATGTTTTCTACCCCCATGAACTGCTGCCCTTTGCCATGTGCCACTCTCTCTTGGAGCCAGCCAAGTATGGAACGAAAACTCCACTATTTGTGAGATAAATATACCTTTCCTTTCTTAATTTTTGGTGTCATGTATTTTGGCCCAGCAGCAAGAGAAAAGTAACTAAGAGAAATACTGAGAGACATTCTAGAAAGAGGCAAAAATGAATACACCTTCATAACAATAGAGAGAAACCACAAACCAGACCAAGCAATCAAACAGGGAGAACATAGGGAACCTATGGAAGAAAAACAAAATGACAAAGCTAAGCCAATAAACATCAGTTATAACCATCAATGTAAATGACCTAAGTTCTTGAATCAAAAGAAGCAGATGGATTGAGTGCATTAAAAAACCAAACATTGTTCTGCATACAAAAAACACTTTTAAATTAAAATAAAATTCATAGAATGAAAGTCAAATGATGGAAAACAATATTCCACATAACAGAAACCCAGAAAAAAAAGCAGATGTAGCTATTCTATTTGCATATAGGAACCTCAAACCAAGAATGATCAAATAACACAAAGAAAATCACCGCATACTTATTAGGAAAAAACTGCAAGAAGGAGAAACAACAATCATAAATCTATGTGCACCAAACTTGAGAGCACCAAACTACATAAGATAACTACTACTAGGAAAAATCAAACAAGTAATTGTAATTGGGAAACTGAACACCTGATGGCACAAATAGATCAATTAGACAAAACAATCAGCAAAGACATAACAACTGAACCAAACAAGAACAAATGGACTTAGTAGAACCTTACATAGAGTTCCACCCAAAAACATTATAAGACACATTCTTTTCAAGGGCATACAACATATTCTCTGAAGTAAACCATATACTATCCCATAGAACATATTTAAGTAAATTCAAATGATTTGAAATTCTCCCATGCATATTCTTGAACCATAATGTAATGAACCTTAAAATTAATGACAAAAGATATTTTAAAAACTCTGTAAACACATGGAAATTGAATGACATAACCAGATGAACAACCAATGAAACACAAATAAAATTTAAAAAGAAACCAAATAATACATATAATAAAACAAAAATGTACATACACCTTACTAGAACACAATGAAAGAAGTCCTCACAAGGAAATATATAGTGGTAAAGGCTCAGGAAAACAGAACAAACACAAATAAACAACCAAATGCTGCACCGCAAGATACTAGCAAAATAATAAAAAGTCAGGCCCCCAAAAATCAGGAAATCATAAGAGCAGAGCAGAAATTGATGAAACAGACAAAGAATTAGTTGATCAATTGCTTCTTTCTTATTTTTATTTTATTTATTTTATTGAAGAACAAATAGCAATGAGACAGTTTCAAGACAAATTAACAGCACAGATTCGATAAATTAATGCATTGCAAACTGTTTTCATAATGCATTGGTATCATGCAAGGTGCATACATGATATTATACTTACAGATATTATAGCAGATTGTCTTATCAGTGAATTAAGAGAGTGTAGCTATTTACTTATCTTTTTTTTTTTGCAGAACCGGGGATTGAACTCAGGCTCTTGCGCTTGCCAGCGAAGTGCTTATTCCATTGAGCTATCTCCCCAGCCCCCACTTACCTTATTTTTTATACCTGAATTATAACACAGATTCAATAATTAACACTTTCTACCTTGGTATTTTCCTAGTGGTTGTTTAGTACTTGAAGCCGACATAATATCTTGTCCAACCACTATTAGTGCAAATCTTGCTTCTCATGGAATTATGTAGAAGCATGGCACATTTATCCTAACTGTACTGTTTATACATACAATGATTCTTCCTTTGTATACCCCTTTTTTTGTCTAGATCTGTCAAAGATGGGCACTCCATTCTCATTAAACCCATTTAGATGACTGAACTCAGCGACACAATCCAACATATTCCAGCATTCAAAAATAACAGTGAGTTATCTGAAGAAGTTGTTGACTGTAGCCATTTACACCTCACCTTATTATTATGGGCCCATGTTATATACCTCATTTTTGTACTTTTCTGCTAGATGGTTAAGACTTAGATAGAGCAAGACCTATGTACCAAAAGATGTAGCTTTTGTTTCTGATGAGGACAGTGAAGTCCCTTCAGGGTTTATCTTGTAATCCTATACATTGCTCTGTAGATCATTTGTCTGAGTCATTCATGTGGGTGAGTCGCAGCCAATGTTTGACTGGTTTGCTATTTGTGAAAACCGGAGAGAAAGTTTTCTCTCCATGTGACTCTACCCAGACAAACTATAGATCTTCAATCTCTTTCTTTTTATATATTTATTTTTCTGTTGAAGTATAAATAGCAATGAGACATTTTCAAGACAAATTAACAGGTCAGATTTGATGAATTAATACATTTCAAACTGTTTTCGTAATGTTTTGGTGTTGTACAAGATGCATACATGATATTATACTTACAGATATTATTATAGCAGATGTGTCTTATCAGTGAATTAAGAGAGTGTACCTGTTCACTTGTCTTATATTTTTATACCTGAATACTATCGCAGATTCAATAATTAACAATTTCTACCTTGTTATTTTCCTAGTGGTTGTCCATAGTACTAGAATCCAACATAATATCTTGTCCAAACACTATTAGTGCAAATCTTGCTTCTCATAGGATTATGCAGAAGCAAGGCATATTTATCCTCACTGTACTGTTTATACACACATCATGAATCTTCCTTTGTATACCCCTATTTTTGACTAGACTTGTCAAAGATGTGCACACCATTGTCACTGAGTCAATTTAGGTGCCTGAACTCAGTGAAACAATCCAACACAGTCCAGTGTTCCACAATAATAGAGAGATATCTGAAGAAGTTGTTAACTGTAACCATTTACAGCTCAACTTATTAGAATGGCCCCACATTGTATACCTCATTTTTATACTTTTCTGTTGGATGATTAAGACCGAGATACAGTAAGACCTAAATACCAAAACATGTACTTTTTGTTTCTGATGAGGTCAGTGAAGTTCCCTCAGGGTTTATCTTGTAATCCTGCACCTTACTCTGTAGATCCTTTGTCTGTGTCATCCATGTGGATGAGTCACAGCCAATGCCTGACCAGTTTGCTCTCTGTGAGCGACTGAGAGAAGGTTTTCCCTCCGTGTGACTCTCCCCAGGTACACCATAGATCATTGATCTCCTTGAACTGTGGCTCCATAATCTCCTTGTTCAAAAAATCTGGGGAACAACTGAGTTTCTTGATGTTGCAGTACAGGTTCTCCTATGTCCTGAGTCTTTGCTCACCTTGAAAGGCTAGGGCCAAAATATTGGCTGCCTTGTGGCTCTTCTATTTCTCCAATTTTGATCTGTAAACTTAGATTGTTAACCATCCAGAAGAAAAGCTGATTAATACCCTGCAGCATATGCCATTCACTTTGCCCTATCAGACTCAATTGTTTTTAGTTGTTGTTGTATATTTCTATTTGTATTTCTGCTTTTGATTTCTTATACTAGGAAGACTATATGACATTTGCACATGTGTGCCTGGTTTATTTCACTTACAAGTATATGTTCAACTGGCATCCACTTAAATATAAATGCTTCAAGTTTATCATTCTTTATAGCTGAGTAATACTCTATTATATAGAAATACCACATCTTTTTCAACCATTCCTCATGTAACAGACATCTTGGTTTATTCTGAGATTTTGCTATCACAAATTGTGGTGCTATAAACATAGGTACACATGTATCACTATAGTATAAGGTTTTCAGTTCCTCCGGGAAAATTCCCAGTAGGGGGATAGCCAGCTTGAATGAGATTTCCAGTCCTACTTTTTGAGGAATCTCCACACTGATCTTCACAATGGCTGTACCAGTCTACATTTCCACCAGCAGTGGAGAAGTGTTCCCTTTTTCCTACAACATCTCCAACATTTGTTGTTGGTTGATTTCCCTATGATAGCCATTCTTTCTGGAGTGAGATGGTATCTCAGTGTTGTTTTTAGTTGCATTTCACAGATGGCTAGCAATATGGAGCATTTTTTCATATGTTTATTTGCTTCTTTAATTTCATCCTCTGAGAAGTGTGTATTCACCTCAGATGCCCATTTCTGAATTGAGTCTTTAAAATTGAGGGACATATTACATCTTAGTTTTTATATATTATAGACAAAACAAACCTTTGTCTGATTGCTTACTAGTTAGGATTTTTTCAAAATTTGTTGGATGTCTTTTCACTTCGTTGACAATTACTTTTGACTAGCAGAAAACCCTCAAGAAGAGTTGATCCAAGTTGTTGAATCTTTCAAGTATTTCCCGTGCGAAAATATGTTTGTTCATGAATTCTTTACCTATCCTATGTCTTCAAAATACCTCCTACTTTCTCTTCCAGGAGATTGAGTGGTTCTGTTTTAATGTTTAGATCTTTAATTTTAAGTTAAAGTTTGACTTTAACTTAGTGCATGGTGATAGAGCTGGGTCAAGTTTTGGTTTTAAGCATGTAGAAAGCCAAGTTTTCCAGCACCATTTGTTAAAGAGGCTATTCTTCTTCCAGTAAGTATGATTGGCCACTTTGTCAAAGATCAGAAGGATGAGTGTGTTCATAGATGCTTGTGCACCTTCTAATCTATTCCACTGATCCACAGGTCTATTTTGTTGCCAATACCATGTTAATTTTATTACAGTGGCTTTGTAGTATAATTTCAAGTCAGAAATTGTGATGCCTCCTGCCTTGTCTTTATTGGCCAAGATTGCCTTTGCTATTCTAGGTCGTTTGTGGTTCCAAATAAATTTTAGGAATGATTTCTCTTGGTCTGGGAGGTATGTTGGTGGCAGTTTGAAAGGGATTGCATTAAATCTGTACAGTAATTTTGGGAATATGGCCATCTTCACGATGTTGGTTCTTCCTATCCAGGAGCATGGAATAGCTTTCCAATTTCTGAAATCCTCTATAATCTCTTTTCTTAAAGTGTTGTAATTTTCTGTGAAAAGATATTTGACTTCCTTGGTTAAGTGAATTCCAAGGTATTTCATTTTCCTCAGTGCTACTGTAAAAGATATTGTTTCTCTTTCAGTGTGCTTGTTATTTGTATACAGGAATGCTATTATCTTTTGAGTATTTGTGGGAGGCATGATAGCCCCAGAGCCTCCATTTTCTTATGGAAATAGGTTTCTCTTCCTGCAAAGCTGCCACATCATGACTTCCTGCTGCATACTCCCCCAGCGGATCACATGAGTGCCTCTAGCCTATAAGATTGCCTTAGTAAGCCCACGTCATCAGTGACACTGACTTCCTCACCCCCTGCTATAAAAGCCGCGTCACTTCCTTAAATAAATGAGACTTGATCAGAATCCTGTCTTGTCTTCATTTCTCGCATCACCTGTCCCTTGTCCCCTCCTCCATTCCCCACTCCTCTCCAAGGTGACCCTCTTTGACTGACCCACTGGATGGGACAAGTATTGACTTTGTATCCTCTATGCTACTGAATTTCCATATCAGTTCTAGTAGATTTTTGGTGGAATTTTTGGGGTTTTCCAAGTAAAGTATCATGTCATCTGCAAATAGTGATAATTTAACTTCTTCTTTACCTATTCTCATTCCTTTCATTTCTCCCTCTTGTCTAATGGCATTGCTAATGATTCCAAAACTATATTGAATAGGAGGGTTGATAGACGACATCCTTGTCTTGTACATGATTTAAGAGTAATACATTTCAGTTTTTCCCCATTTGGGATTATATTAGCTTTTGGGTTGTCATAGATGGCTTTTATCAAGTTAAGGTAGAGTCCATCTATTCTAGTTTTCTGTAGGACTTTGAACATGAATGAGTATTGGACTTTGTCAAAAGCTTTCTCTGCATCAGTTGAGATAATCATATGGATTTTAGATTGCAGTCTATAAATATAGATATTCCATTTATAGATTTTCAAATATTGAACCATCATTGCATCCCTGGGAAGAATCCTACCTGGTCAAAGTGTATGATACTCTTGATGATTTGCTGTATTCTATTTTCTAGGACTTTATTGAGTATTTTGGCATGTATGTTCATGAGGGAGATTGGCCTGTAGTTCTCTTTTTTAGTTGTGTCTTTCCCTGGTTTTGGAATCAGTATAATACTTGCCTCCAGAAATGGTATTGGGAGGACTGCTTCCTTTTCAGTTTCATTGAAGAGTTTTAGGAGTGTAAGGATTATACCTTCTATAAATTTCTTGTAGAATTCAGCTGAGAATCCATCAGGACCTGGACTTTTCTTTGTCAGTAAGCTGTTTGTTATGCTCCGTATTTCATTGGCTGTTATTGGCTTATCAAGAGTTGTTGATTCTTCTTGATTCAGTTTTGGTAATTTGTACCTTTCAAGGAATCTGTCCATTTCATCTGTGTCTTCTATTCTGTGAGCATAAAGATTCTCAAAGTAGCCATTGGCAATCTTCTGGATTTCCACTGGGTCTGTGGTGATTTTACCCTTTTCTTTTCTCATTGCTTGTATTTGAATATTTTCTTTCCTCTTTTTGATGAGGTTGGCTAGAGGCTTATCAACTTTATTTAGTCTTTCAAAGAACCAACTTTTTGATTTGTGGATTCTTTGAACTGTTTTCTTCATCTCAATTGAATTAATTTCTGCTCTAGTCTTTATGATGTCTTCCGATCTTTGCACTCTGGATCTCCTTTGCTCTTCTTTTTCTGGAAGTTGGGGGTACAACAGGGTATTTATCTGTTCCCATTCTGTTTTCCTAATGTGTGAGTTCATAGCTATGATTTTCCCTCTAAGAATTGCTTTCATCACTTCCCATAGATTCTAGTTGGTTATTCTTGAATTTTCATTGAATTGTAGATATTGTTGAATTTCTTAATTTCTTCTGTGACCCATTGATTGCTGAGTAGGGTGTTGTTTTATTTCCATGTTTTGGCAGGTTTTTCTGGTTTCTTTTGTCATTCAGTTCAAGTTTCATTGCATGGTGGTCAGATAATATGTGTGTGATAATTTCTGTTCTCTTGTATATTCTTAAGCATGACCTCTGGATATGGATATGTTTTGGAAAATGAACCCTGTGTAGCTGAAAAAAATGTGTATTCAGCTGTGGTTGGGTGGAGCACTCTATATATGTCCACCGGGTCCATTTGTCCCAAGCTCTAGTTCAGTTCTGCTACTTCTTTGCTAATTTTTTGGTCTGGTTGACCTATCATTTTGAGATTAGGGTGTATTATGGTCTCCTGTTAACATTGTTGTCTTAGATAATAGGTTTTTCATGTATATTAAAATTTGTTTTACATAGTTGGGTGCTCCTGTGTTTGGAGCAAAGATATTTATGAGTGTTACCTCTTGCTCTTGAATTTTTCCCCTGACCAATATATAGCGGCCTTCTTTGTGTTGTTTGATCCTTCTTGGTTTGAAGTTGAGACTGTCTGAGAAGAGAATTTCTACTCCTGCTTTTCACTGAGGTGCTGGTTCATGTAGTATTGTTTTGCATCCTTTGACTTTGAGCCTATGAATATCCTTTTGAGTTAAGTGTGTTTCTTGTATACTGCATATTGTTGGATTTTTTTTCCTAATGTGCTGTGCCTGTCTATTTCTCTTAATTAGTGAATTGAGTCTGTCTACATTGATTGTTATAATTTAAATGTGTTTACTTATGTTTGCCATGATATTTACCTGCTGTTGCTTATTCCTTTGTATCCTGTGTTTAATTGTCTGTCCTGTTTAGTAGGTTCCTTCTGTTCTCATTTGTGGAGTTCTGGACATTGTGGTCTCTCTCTAGAACATCTTTCAGTAGCCTGTGCAGCGATGACTTTGGTATCATAAAATTCTTTACTTGTTCTTTGTTGTGGAAGTATTTCACTTCTCCATCAAACTTGAAAGAGAGTTTTGCAGAGTATAATAGTCTGTGCTGGAAATTTTTTTCATTTAGGACTTGAAGAACTCTGGTCCATGCTCTCCTTGCCTTCATGGTTTGTGTAGAGAAGTCAGCTGTAATTCTGATGGGTTTTCCTTTGAATGTAATCTACTTCTCTCTAGCAGCTTTCAGTATATTGTTTTTGTGTTGGATTTCTGGAATCTTGACTATTATATGTCTTGGTGTGTTTTTACTTTGGTTGCAGTTATTTGATGTTCTGTATGCTTCAGTGACCTGAATGTTGGATTGTTTTCTCATCTTTGGGAAGTTTTCTGTGATTACTTCTCCCAAAATTCTTTTTATATCATTTGTATTGACTCCTTCTTTTTCACTGATGCCAATTAATCTCACATTGTTCATCCTGGCGTCATCTTGCAGGTGATGGATTATTTTTTCACACATTCTCATTGTTTTTAAGACATTTTTTTCTCACCCTTTCCCTAGCTGCACCAGTATCTTCAAGATCTGAAACTCTGTCTTTGCTTTCACTCAAACAATTTTGTAGACTTATGATTGATATTTTTAGTTCTTCTATATCTCTTTGATTCTGCTTCATGCATTCTATTTCTTTTCTGTATTGCTCATTCCAGGATTTCATTTTATTTCTGGTCTCCTCTATTTTTTTTAATCTATGCCTTCTTTAGAGGTGGCTATTAATTCTTTTTCTGAAGAGTTTCTACCAAATTGTATTTCTTGTGTATATTTCTGGAATTGTTTCTGTATTTCAGATGTTATAATTTCAAAGAATTCATTTTGATTTTGGAAATTTTTTCTGCTTTGAGTTCCTCATGACCTTTCTACTGTTGTTTCTTTGCCTCCGACACTGTTAATTCATTTGTTTCAGCTAGAGTAATCTCTGCACTTGTTCTCGGTGAGCATTGGGTTTCCCCCAGATTTTTCTGGATTGTTTATTTCAGATAATATGTATTCAAATATTTCTTTTTGTATATCAGGCTTTAATTCTTGTCTGAGCTCCGTTATACCTTTCTGCTGTTCTTCCTTTGTTTCTGTCTCTTTTAATTCATTCATTTCAGCTGAGCTAGTGTCCTCTGCACTTATCAGTGGAATCGAGACCTGAGATTGCATTTTTCTCCTTGACTTTGTCATTTTGTATAGTATTGACCTCTGACTTTCGGTGTAGAGCTTTGGTGCAGCTATAACCATAGTGGGTAATGAGATTCAGGAGCTAGTCTATTCAGTTTGAGGTTATCCAGTTATGCCTGGCCTGGATCTAGCTGTTGTGTTCAGTTCCTTCTTGCTGCAGCTCCTGTGATTCCCCTCTGTTAGGTCCCTCGTTAGGGGAACACTAGTCAACACAGAAGCTCTCCCTCCCACTCAGTAGGCTGGTCAGGGGTGGATCGAAGTGTCAGAAGAGTCACCAAAAGTTCTTGCTCCTGTGGTGGGCTTGGGGGCAGTGGCTTGGGAGAGTTTACAGCCAGCTCTGTCTGGCATGTCTCAGGCATATCTTTGGCTAGGCTATCTTAGGGCCTGAGGCTCTGGATGGTGCATACTGTGGAGGGAGAAGCCAAAGGCTCTCCCTCAGACTCACCACACACTCACCGAACTTTGATGTCCAGGGAGCCTGGGAAATTCCCACTCACTCAGGTGGGCTTTGAGGCAGGGAATCCGGGCAGTTGCTGGCGAGTGGGCCCTGAGGTCTCAGGCTAGTCATTCGCTTGGAGGGCTTGAGGGCAGGGTTCCAGATAGTGTGTGCAGGAAGAAGCCAAAGGCTCACCACACACTCACTGTTCTGGGAAGCCGGTCGAGTCATGCAAATTCCCACTCACTGAGAGGGCTTGTGGGAGGGATCCAGGAGGCCACTGGAGTAAGCCCCGCTATCTCATGCTGATCGCTTTGGCTAGGCAGGTGTAGGGTAGGATCTCGATCAATTGCTTCTTTGCAAGTATAAATAAAATTGAAAAACTTCTAGTTGACCTTATTTAAAAAAAAAAAAAAGAAAGAAAGAAAAATCTCAAACTCAACCAATAAGGAATGAAAAAGTTGAAATTACTACTTTCTGTGGAAAGACAGAAGATTGTCAGTACTTACTTCAAAAATCTGTACTGTTATAGGATGGAACACACAGAACAAATGACAGATTCCTAAAAGCATACGAATTTCCAAAGCTGAGTCAAGCAGATACTAAAGCTCTGAATAGCCCAATCAAATAAATATCAGCCAATCAAATTAAAAACAATGTAAATCTGACTGACAAAGAAGAGCCCAGGTCCCAATTTGCAACTGAATTCTGCAAAAAAATTTAGAGAAAAGTTAGCACTAGTACTCCTAAACAGTTTTTGAAAATTGAAAAGGAAGCAATTCTTCCTAAGTCATTCCTAGAGACAATTATTACCCTGACACTGAAACCAGAGAGAGATTCAACTCAAATAGAGAACTATATGTGAATTACTTTCATAAACATATATGCAAAAATCCTCAATAAAATACAAACAAACAGAATCCATCAACTCATCAAAAGATTAAACAACATGACCAAAGTGGCATTAATCCCAGAAATACATGAATGGTTCAATACACTCAAATCAATAAATGTAATATACCACATTAACAAAGCAAAAGACAAAAATCATATGATATGTCAGTAGATACACAAAAAAAGTTTTTACAAAGCCCAACACTTATTCATGATAAAATTCTACATAAAATCAGAACAGATGAGCTTTACTCAGTCTGATAAAAGCCGTCTATGATAAACCAACAGCAAATATCATTCTAAATGGACAAAAACTGAAGCCTTTCCATCTGAAATCAGGAACAAGAAAAGGATATCTACTTTCATGATTCCATTTAACATAGTTCTGGAAATATTTTAGCACTCAGACAAAAGAGAGAAATGGAAAGAATGTGGGTAGCAGAGAATGATATCGTAAGAAAATCAACCAACAACAAATGTTGGAGAGGTTGTGGGGAAAAGGGAACACTTCTCCACTGCTGGTGGGAATGTAGACTGGTACAACCATTGTGGAGGTCAGTATGGAGACTCCTCAAAAGAATAGGACTGGAAATCCCATTCAAGCCAGCTATCCCCCTACTGGGAATTTTCCCAAAGAATTTGGATACACTGTATCATAGAGATATATGTATACCTATGTTTATAGCAGCACAATGTGTGATAGCAAAATCTTGGAAACAACCAAGATGTCCATCACATGAAGAATGGTTGAAAAAGATGTGGTATTTCTATATAATGGAGTATTACT
>PVKA01047595.1:0-14241 GCA_004027165.1 Ctenomys sociabilis | reverse complement strand
TGTGTGTGTGTGCTTAGGACAGAGTGTACAGGGTGTACAGATCGGACTCCTAGTGATCCTCCTGTTTACAGCCTCTCAAGCACTGGGTTTACTGGCATGTGCCACCAAGCCCAGTCTCAATCGCCATCTCAGTGCGCCCTGGGGGCAGAGCTGGCATGGCAGTGCTGGGGATCGAACTCCCAGTCCCTGCATTTACCTAAGCAGGTGCTTTAATACAATGAGCTATTTGGCCAGCCCTCTGATATCTTTTGTCTTAAAAGAAAAATACAATAATAGGCATGCCATAGTTTGTCACCACCGATTTAGGATAAGGAGGATCCTGCTATCTGAGAAATTGTGACAAAGTCAAATGAAGTTCAAGAAGGCCTGACTGTCACACTTCAAAGTGCAAAAGTTAGGACCACAGTGCATGATAGCTGCTTAAGACAGAGAGAGGTGGAAGGCACGAACGGAAAAAGACATGAACAGAAAATACGTTCTGACTGACGGCAATGTTGCTCCAGAATCACAAGACCGCAGGTATAAATTAAACTTTAGCAAAGGTATGTACGTATTGTCCTTTACAAAATTCTCTCTGATCTATCTGAATCTTTACCATAATCCAGGTGCTCTAGAAAATTTTTTGATCCTAATTTTACAGATGAAAATACCAGGAGAAGTCCAGCTAAACCTGGCTTTCTGCCTTCAAATTTGTGCTGTTCTTTTTGTATGGGGGGCTGCCCCCCTCTGTGGACTTGGATACTAAACTGGGAATAGCTTCTAAATTCTAATGAGTATCACAGCTCATCCTTCAGGGTCGGAAATAATCTACATGAGAAAAATGATGAAACTCATTTAGAAGAGACATGAAAGACACTCCTTTGTACCCACAGCACCCATACATTAAATGAATAAGTAAACAAAGTATAAGTACAAAGTTTCATATTCAGAAAGCACCCATACATGCAATGATGCCAGAAGCAATAACAGAAAAATATGGAGTCAGCAAATGGTCTAGAGAGCCTGAAATACAGGACTCCAGATCCTATTTGAATATATATTTATGTCTCTTGTGTAAGTAAGCTATTTAACTGCATTTAAAACTAATCAGTTGTTCATGATATATGAAAAGACATAGTCAATTGAATTTTCTACATACGAACCTTTGAAACATCTTCCGCTAAGTAGAAAGGAATGCTTTTGAAACAAACTTTGAGAAATGAGTTAGGCCAGATGGAAACCACTGAGACAGCAGACCAGGCAGTCTATTGCCTTCCCTGATTGGTTTTGGTTTGTTAGCAAAGTTGTTGCACAACTTCTAAAAAGAGTAAAGAAGGCTTTATAGTGCTTCTCAGTACTAGGTGTTCCTAGCCCACAACACAACTTTTAAAAGACCAAATTAGCTTTGGTGATAAATGCTGCCATGAAAACAGTAATTAGCTTCTAATGATCTTACATTTTTCATTGGCTGGGAAGCTATAAGCAAGATGAAGATTTTGGCTCCTTGGCAAAATCTTTCTGACATAGATACCTGGGAAAAAGAAAAAAAATATCCTTTGTGGTGCCCCAGGCCACAGAAACCTGGCAAAGAGACCATAGCTTCCCCTCTAGGACAACACAGCAATTTATCCATTAAGACTTTTAACTCCCTCCAAAACTGTGACTATCAGGATTTCAGGTCCAGCTAATGAGTGGGGCTTTTTCTGACTTAGTCCTAAAGAAAGAGACAAAGGGTTGTTAGGCCTCAAAAATGCTGCCTTGGCCATAAAACAAAAGAAAAGCAAAACAATACTCAGTAATCCCTGTGAACGTAAGGGAAACATGCCTGTTTCTTTTTTTTTTTTTTTCCATAATTTTATTGAAGAACAAATAGCAACGAGACAGTTTCAAATCAAATTATGTGAACAGATTCAATAATTAATACATTGCATATTGTTTTCTTAGTGGTTATTTGCTGTACAAGGTGCAGACATGATATTCTATTTACAAACACTATTAGAGCAGATGCCTCTATTCATTGAATTAAGAGAATGTAGCTGTATACCTATCTTTTTTTAAAAGCTGAATTATAGTAGTTTCAATAATTAATACTTTTTACATCGTTATCTTCCTAGTGGTTATCCATAGTATGAGAAGCAGACAGGATATTCTGTCCAAACACTATTAGTGCAAATCTTTCTTCTCATAGAATTATGCAAAAGTAGCTGCATATTTATACTAACTGTTCTGTATAGACATGATACAGAATGGTCCTTCCTTTGTTTCTGACTTAGATTTTTATCTGATAAATTGGGATGCAAAAACAAAAAATCCTATGAGGATTTAAATCTCATGCCTTTCAACAAATCTTTGGAGGCCATTCCATTTGTCGAGCCCTGACATCCTTGAAAGAATGTAAAATCTGAAGTAGATATTAACTTAGAAGGAGCTACCACCCCTGCCATGTCAAGGAGAAAGTGAATTTGCTAGAGAAAGAATCTTTTAGAAAAACAGAGGAAATTAAGTGGAGCGAAAACAAGACTTAACACATTGCTAAAAGAAACAGCAAGTGTTTCTGGTAACCAGAACCAGAGTCATATGAGAGAGAAAAGCTGGAGGTTGTGTAATGCTCAACCAGCAAACCTGCCCAGCAGCAGACACGGGACCACAAATAGTAAGCAGAACCTTGTGCACAATCTTAAGTCCTCACGGAGGACAGAGCCAACTCGTGCTTCATTTTAAAAAAAGTGCAGTGGTGCTCCACTGCATGAGCTCAAGTCTCTCCATGATTCTAGCCCCAAACTGAAGCGGACAAGAACTGAAACAAATTTTCCCACAAGGTCAACGTTGAACCTAGACATTGAATTTGATACGGTTCTCAGCTGACTTCATTTGGAACCAGAATCTCGGACAGAATCAAGTTTGTGAACTGAGGCAGCACTGTTGAGTGTTCCAAAATCCTAATAATATGACACTCAGAAATCTCTTTAGCTGGTGAGATAGCTCAGCGGTATCAGGGCCTGGCAGGCAGTGTAAGATCCAGAGTTCACTCACTCCTGTAGCCAGCCTTTCTCACTCACCCAATAATTTTGCCCATGTGAAGGAGACTATAAAAAAGAACAGTATAGAAATCTTGGGACTCTGATCGTATATTTTTCTACTTTTTGACATTATCATTTAGCCTGTCTGGATCTCCATAACCCAGACCAGAAATTCTTAATACAAGTCACTTAAATGAGATTCAGAGGATTTGTGGATTCTCCAAATGATATACAAGACTGGCAAGTTTATGTACAGATATGTGCCTTTGTAGATCTCCACAATTTTTTTTTTTTTTTTTTTTTTTTTTTTTTGTATTTTAGGGAAGGGTCTACAGGGTATTCAGGGTCTCATTATTAGATCAGAATCATAGTGATACAACTGTTTACAGCCTCCCAAGAGCTGGAATTACAGGGTCATTCCACCACACCCAGTCTCAATGGCCCTCTCAGGGTGCCCTGGAGGCAGATCTGGGGATTGAACCCCTGACCCCTGCTCCTGCTTGCAGACAGTTTAGTCCACTGAGCTATTTGTCTGGCCTTAATCTCCACAATTTTTATCAGTCTTCCAAACAATGAATGAAAGGGGAAATACACATACACATACACACACACACACACACACAACTACATGATAGTTAAGATAATTGTACTACTAATTTATATTAGCTCATTGAAAGGAATAGTTAGTGCTTATATTTTTGGATCAATTTTGCATGCCTGTACCTCTTAATCTGAGCAAGTACTTTGAATATAATAATATGTAATGTAACAGCTATTGTTCATTTCCTATCACCTTGTTTTGAAATTCTGTATTAGTTCTTCTCTCCATAAAATACTATAGAAAGTTCTCCACTTCTCCAAATCTGTGTCTGACATAAGTTCTGAGTTATAGTGTCGTCGATGAAAAACCAGACTCATCACTCCTAAAAAGCACAACAAGGCTTGGGAGAAAACTCAGTGCTCTAAGTGCCTGCCTGGCAAGTCTAAAGACCCAAGTTCAATCCCCAGTGCCACATGCTGTGCTCTCCCCACCCTAGGCATGTTGTGCCAGCCACCAAAACAGAGCATGGTGGTGCACATCTGAAATCCCATGCACTAGGAAGGCTAAGATAGAAGAATCACTATCAGTCTGAGCTACCTAGAGAGACCCTGTACCAAATAAATAAAAGATTTTAAAAACATTTTAAAAAAACACTCCACCACATACGAGTGTCAATGGATGCTTTACGTGTCAGTGGGCTCCTAGACCAAGTAACTTGCTGAAGGTCACACAAAGACATAGTGACCTTTTAATGTATTATCCACACCAAGGCACTTCAGGAATAAAAGAAGATCCTATCTGCAGAGGACCTCAGAGCAGAAAACTGACAGGAAGGTAACTGGACAAAGACAATCATCTTCCTAGATGAGGAGCAACTACTGCTGGTACCCAGCCAGTAGAAATTCTACTGGGAATCTGAGTCAGTTCCTCAGCTTCAAGTGACTGCCTTCATGTTGAAGAGGTTGACATTGACCTTCATACTCACTAAGATTAAGAGGGTATAAGGACTTATTCTGTCTTGGAACAACCAAAAATTAAAGGTCCTTAACAGATGGACGTGGATGTTAATGAAGGCAACAGACAGGAGACAGAGAAATCTCCCCCACAGAATGCTGGTGGGTCACCAGGCAGGCCCTGTGGGATGACAGAATTTTTGTATGATTACCTACATGCTTTGGTATTCTCTTGTGAGCTCTGAAATTCAGATTTTCTGGTTGAGTCTGGCATAATTGGCCTTCAGGGCAATGGACATAAAGTCTCACAGAAGAAAGTCAAAGGGCAAATATATAACATAGGAAGAATTGTCTTCATTAGTGATCAGGAAAGTGGAACAAAGTAAGATAGTTTTAACTAACAGGATTGGCAATGCTGAAATACATTATCAATAGCTAACAATGGAAATAGGAGTGGAATACTAATACTTCAACTGTCTGCACCTTGTATTGTTATCTCATTTTATTCTTGTGTTATGTAATTCAGACAAATTAAGTTAGCTCTTCATGAAGATGAAGATCTGAAGAGAAAAAAAAGAAAAAACAGGAACAGCTAGAGAAGAAGAGAACAGGGGCTGTATCAATAAGATGGAGACTTTGAAAGAACATGAATAGAAAGCAATTGCTAACAAGAGAGAAGACATCAACTCTTAAGAGAACACAGAAAATCTAACTTTAAGTGTCACTCTATCTCTAACATAAAACCTTATTTATCCCTCAACTTTAAGCCTATTGTTCAAAAAGGCCTTGTACAGCTGTTTTAGGGGATAAATAGGAAGAAGAAAGAAGAAAGAAGCCCCAAACTGAGAAACAAATAAGGTCAAGAATTTGGTGTGTTGTTCAGCTTTTAATTGCTATCACAAAATATCTGAGAAAAATTAGCTTAAAAGAAGAGAAGTTTTATTTTGGCTCATAGTTTCAGAAAGTTTAGTGATGGGTACTGGCCCTATCAAATTTGGATCTGTGACAAGTCAGTATGTCATGGTGGGCAGCACATGAGAAAGGAGGCCCAGTAACCAGAGCCCCAGTGACCCTTACCAGGGCCCACTCTTGATGACCTAAGTTCCTCCCACTAGGCCCCACCAGTGTGATCCCATCAGCCCCACAATGACACGTTGGTGACCAAGCTTCAACACAGGGTTATTTGGGGGACATTAGATCCAGGCTACTGCAGGAAGAGCAAACCCTCAGTCAGGGCCAAAGTGGCCGTGAGAATCCAAACTTCCGAACGTTTTAAGGAAAGCTGCAGAATAATTGCCATAAAATAAGGGAGAGGGAAGCGGTAGCAAATTTAGCCATAGTTCAAAAACCCAGCTGATAAAAAAGTGACAGTACTCACCTAAGAAATTCAATATTCCCTCTTCCACCTTTGACCCAGGAGACTATCTTTTTCAGATGATTTTGTTCATCTATTCTTTTTTTTTTTTTTTTTTGTCTTTTTGAGACAGGGTCTCACTATGCAGTTCAGTCTGGCCTTAAGCTCACTTTGTAGCTCAGGCTGGTCTCGAACTCACAACAATCCTCCTGCCTCAGCCTCCCGAGTGCTGGGATTACAGGCATGCGCCACCATGCCCGGCTTTCATCTATTCTTTAATCTATTATGTATTGATGATCTATTTTAATTCTTAGAGGTTGATCTCATTGACAAATCCTGGGGCTACACCTCCCAATTACCTGCATGTAGTAACCATAAGCAGGAAGTGCAAGCATTTTCTGTAACTAATGTCATTTAATTTTGGCTGCCTCAAAGACCAAAGTCTTTAGAAGATTAATAAGATCGTTTAACATATGATCTTCCTGGGACTATCAGTGATCTAGTGGATTCTGAAGCATTACAACAAGTTTGAGGCAACTATAGCCTCTTGTGAAAGGACTTGACCATGAAAATCAATGTGACAGCACAGCATGGTTCTAAGTTAATACGTATGTAGATTAGATTGCAGGAGCAATGAAGGATACCAGAGACATCATAGACAATGCAGCACTGTGGTGCTGTCAAGCCACTAACCATCCATGGAGGTGGCATACATCCCAGCCAGGGTGATCCAGCATAATGGATGTTCCAAGAGCTCAAGAAAACATGGTGGATGATGGTCTTAGGCCCACCTGCCCTGGTCTCTTCATGTTCAAAACTAGCCAGCCACCCTGCCCCATTCCACACACTTTACTGGGCCCCTGGAAGCTTTTATAGTTTGTATCATCCAGGCTCGTGTGCCCTCCTGGTCAGGCTCCAAAGGAGACACTATTAGGAGGCTGGTGAGCAGAAAGAGGGAAAGCCCAGGTGTTTGACTCATGCTGCCTCTTTTCCCCCCATTTCATCAGGGTAACTGTCTCTCTGTCTTTGTCTTCTCCTCCACAGCTCTTCTTGGAGTACAGGCCATACCATGGCTCTTCCTTATCCATTCAGACCTAGGATGTCTGCGATTTGTCTACCTCCAAGCCCAGGGTATCTCAGCAGCTCTTGTTGCTCCCCTCAAATCATTCATAACCATCAGTGCCTCCTGCACTTGTATCTCTTCAGTTGAACTTCTGAAGAGAAATTCCTGTAGGATATAGATAGCTGCAGACTGAAAGAAAAGTTGATTTCACACTTGTGCCACCTACTTATGGGGGGTTAGCAGGTGGCTGGCCTCAGGCCCAAGGCCCTCACATGAGACCACCACTGTTGTCACCAAATGAGAGAGAAGTGGCTGCCTCATGCTGCAGCCAAGAACTAATGTGTCTTCTCACAGCCACTCCAACTCGTGTCTGGACCCACTCAGTTGCAGGAAGCTGAGAAGAAGGATGAGGCATGTGGGTATCTGGTGAATAATAAGCAATTTTCTCTCAACTCCTGTGGCTTAAGGGAAGGTGTGGCCAACTTTATGAGGGGAAGGGAACAGTATTAGTTAAAAGCAAGTCTTCAAAAATTGAGAGGAAGATGGTTTGGAAAAGTATGTGTATTTTTCATGGTCATGAGCAGGGTTTCAGTGTGTTCACATGAGATATGAGAATACTGCAGTAGTGACCGATCATTCTATTTGCCAATAAATGGAGGTGATAATGTCTGCAAAACCATTTTCCAGACCTGTGGCCTTCGCGGGCTGTGAATCTGTGCAGAATGTATCAGGAGCTTCCTTAATATTGCTAGGAGACTTAACATCTCAAAAATAAACATCCCTAACTTCATTATTTTGCCCAGGAATAGCCCTGATTATAGCCTTATAGTTATTATTCTCACCAGCCACTACAACTCTTTGGGGGGTGATAATCCTGGGTAGAGACAGGTACAGTAGGCCTGAGATGACTTTATGTAACGCTGAAACTATCCCCATGGACTCATATCTTCTCTCTAACCCAAGGAGCCTCCTAGAGGAAAAGAACCAACTTCACTCCAGTTTTCCCCCCAAAACAAGAGTTTTTAGTTCAGTATAACAATTACAATTACAAGATCTAGGGCATCCACGTCACTATTTGGCAAATATTTGTCATACTTCTATTATGTGTCAAATGTCCCACAAAGCTGTATACGCTGAATATACAGCAGGCAGCAAGGCGGTACACCCCTGCCCTTCCTCCCTTCTGGGGAAAACAGATATTAAATGATGAAGCACACAACAGGTTTCTTTTAGGTTAACAGTATGAAAAGGCTACAGGAAGAAATGCAGAGTGAGATGAGGAAGGAAGGAGGGTCTTCTAAAGAAGGGTAGAACAGTTGGCCATGACCTTGTGTTCTTCTAGAGAAACTATGAATGAACAAGAAGTGAGAAATTACAATCATCCCATGTTGCCAAAATATTTACACAGAGAAAAATATGCACCTCCATTCTTTAGCAGGCAAATCCAACCAAAAATAAAGGCAGTTTGCTATTACAATACATCATCTGTATTATACATTTAATATATAGGCAAAGAAGTGGCTCTTCACTGAGGGGGGGGTGGGTCACACAAGCCATACAGCTGAGACACACCTGGAACCTAAAAGCATTCAGTTAGCTATCAGAGTTTCAAAAATTGAAAAGAGAGTCCCAGCAACTTTGTGGCCAACGCAGGGCCAGCCAGATAGCTCAGTGGGCTAAAGCACCTGCTTAGGCAGACACAGGGAGCAGTGTTCAATCCGGGTGCGCTGTACTAGCCCCAGCCCAGGGGGCATGCTGAGACAGCTATTGAGACTGATTGTGGTGGCACATGCCTGTAATCCCAGTGCTTGGGGGGATGAAAACAGGAGGATCACTATGAGTCTGATCTGTGTAGTGGGACCCTTTAAATCCTGTACTAAATACATTTAAAACATTTTATGGCCTATGTGTAGCTCTCCTAAGTAGTGTGAGGAGAGCCCCTATTTAAACTGAGCTGTGCCCATGTCTGTATGGGCAAGCCCTGCCATGGAGAACAGGCTGGCAGAACAACCCACACAGCATGGATTTGCCTGATTGCAGCAGCTAATCCTGAAATGACAGCTTGATGGGATTAAGAAACATCTTGCAGGTTAGTGAAAAACACATTTTTGGTGATTCGTGGAAGCAAGGCCTCAGGTGTGTATATGGTCCCTGCTCTCTTCTTTGACATTGTTTACCTGCTCTGCTTCTAAAGGCCATGAACTAAACCTCCTTCTTCTTTAAGGTTCTCCCACCGTGAAGTTCCTTCCTTGAAGCCAGCTGACCTAGAACTGAATCCTCTGAAATTGTGAGCAAAATTAAACATCTCTTAAGTAGTTGGGTGTCCAGTATTGTGTCACAGCAAGGAAAGCTGACTAGGACATTAAAAGATCAAGTCACAGGGCCAGTGAGATAGCTCAGTGGACTAAGCACCTGCTCAGGCAAGCACAGGGACTGAGGTTCAATCCCCAGCACCACATGCTATGCCAGCCCTGTCCCTGGGTGCACAGCGTTGGCCACCGAGACCAGGTGTGGTGGTGCATGCCCATAATCCCAGCCCTGGGGAGGCTGAAAACAGGAGGATCACTAGGAGTCCAAGCTGTGTAGTGAGATCCTACACCAAATACTAAAGAAAGAGAAAGAGAAAAAGAAGGGAGGGATGGAGAGAGAGGGAGGGAGGGGGGAGGAGAGAGGGAGGGAGGGGGGAGGAAGGAGGGAGGGAGGAAGGAAGAAAGGAAGGAAGGAAGGAAGGAAGGAAGGAAGGAAGGAAGGAAGGAAGGAAGGAAGGAAGGAAGGAAGGAAGGAAGGAAGGCAGGCAGGCAGGCAGGCAGGCAGGCCAAGTCATTGGCCTCCTTACTGGACGTCTTGATGGAGCAGTGATGGTTTGCTTTTGCTCCTGATAGTAAATGACACAGCATTGGAAGAGAGAGGTGAATACTTGTATGAAAAGAGACACCATAAATAACAGCCTGAAATGTTCATTTAATTTCCACTCCACATTCTTCTACAACAGGCCTGCTGATGAGCTCTGCATAGTAAAGCATCGGACAGAAAGGAAGAGAACATCCCTCCTGCTTTTTAAGTGGAAACGGGGCAGCACACCATGGAATTGAAAGGGTTTCTCATACCAGTGTCTGGTGGCCACAGAAAACTGCCACAGCACCAGAACCATGTCAGGAACATTTCCCCGCCACCAAAGCCACCAAATAGGCAGGCCCACACTCCTGACAGGCAGCAGAGAGCAACAGAAAGAGCCCAGAGCAGATGAAACCATAAGTGATAGAGATCACCTGCCTAAACAGCAGTTTATCAGGAGCAGATGAGTGAAACCTTCTCAGGAGGCCTCAAGAATAACTTGAGGGGGCTTCATAAGGCACAGGATAGCCTGCCATAGCAAGTAAGGTGACTACCAGCAAAGCGCAGGGATTCAGAAGCTAAGGAAGCAGACGATAATTTCTTCAGTGGTCTCAGAGACCACCTTTCAGTAAAAAGTGTAAGCTGATGGAGTTTTAGCTACCTAGATAACCTACTGAACAGGGTACCAATAGTTAACAATAACTTATTGTATATTCCAAAACAGGTAGGAAAGAGGAATTTGAAAGCTCTTAAAACAAAGAAAGAGGACCAACCGAATAACTCAGTGGACTGAAGCACCTATTTAGGCAGACACAGAGGCTGGGGGTTTGAGCCTTGGGCCTGCTTTGCTGCCACTGCCCCCATCCCAGGCCATGATTGAGACTGGGTATGGTGGCGCGAACCTGTAATCCCAGCTCTTGGGAGGCTGTAAACAGAAGAATCACTATAAGTCCAGTCTACGTAGTGAGACCCTGAACACCCTGTAGACCTTGCCCTAAATACAGAAAAAAAGAAAGAAACCTTAAATTTTTGAGTGAATAGCCATATACTAATGACCCCGATTCGATCATCACATAATGCATGCATGCATCACACTATCACACTTTACCCTTCTACATGTGTTTCATGATTGTGTATCAACACAAAACAAATTAACATGCTTTTTTAAAAGACATGTAGGCAATTCAAATTTTACCAATCAGTTTTGGGAGGGTGTCAGGAAATTTTCCACAGAAGGAAGAGGAAGCCAAACAAAGAGAAACAAGTCAAGAATGTAAAAATGGAGAGGGAGACAGTGAGAGGCTATGGAAACAGCCAGCAGAGAAGTCAGACGCACAAATTGATGAGAAAGAGGAAAAAACATGAATAAAAGCAGGGGTCTTTAGCAGACCCATTTGTAAGCAGCTCGTGGACCTAGTGGGCAGGCCAAGCCTGGGAAGAAAGGCGGAAAGACAAAGGGCTCGGAGGAGCTGGATGCTCTTCAAGCGAACAGACCTGCAGGCATTGGGACAAGGTGCGAGGGGACCAGAAGCCTGCAAGATGCCAACTCGACTGCACACAGATCCCTTGGAGACCTCCCAGGCAAAAGGGGCCAGATTGCTACAAAAGAGCTTAAAGAAAAATAGCATGATTATATGGGGACAAGAGAGATGGGGAGATTTCAGAGAAAACTGTACCAGAAAAAAATAATTTAAACCTTGTTCTAGAAATGCTCAGCTGGAGCTCCATCAAAGGTGAACTGAGCCCACAACTGTGGGAGCCCCAATCCCACCCCTCACCCGAGAAGCAGAGCGCAGGTGCTGCTCTGCATGTAGGAGCTCCTGATCTCCTGCACTGGCTCTTGCATGGCCACAAATGCCAGCTTGTCCCTTGAGCACAGCTCTCTGTCCTGAGCCTCAGGGACCTTAGCTGCAAGCAACAGAAACCAATCTGGCCAACTTCATGTGAAATTTTTCCCTTAAGGTATGGGTTGGTTCGCAGGCATACGGGGCACTTGGAAAACTGGATTTGGAGTGGGCCTGGAGGATGATTTAAATCCCAACACAGCAGGCTCCCAGGCTGGAAACTGCCATTTCTGTGGCGCCTGGGCACCACAGCTAGCACCATAAAGACTCTGAATCTCAGATACTCCATCAGCAGGATATCCAACATCCTGTAATCCCAGAGGGGTTCTCTAAGGCTCCCACATGCTGGACAAGGCAGTGCTCATGTCCTCGCAGGAAAGCCAAGAAAGCAAGCTGTTAGCATGTTTAACTCAATTGCAGGAGGCAGCTCTGCACCCCAGGAGGATCTGGAAGGTGGTGGGTCCCCCAGCAGGGGCCAGGCCAGGAGGAACGACAAGCATCCCACCAGAGTGACACATGGCTGCATCTGTGACAGGAAAGGTCCTATCCATCTTGTCATTTGCCATCACACCCCAGCTCCCCACACCTCCTCCCACCTCTTCACCTCCTGGTGCTTATGCAGTTCTTAACCATCACGCAGTTTGGAGTGAGGCCCTGGTGGCAGCTGAGCAGTTCTCACTGTCGCCAGGAGGATGGGTAGGAGGGAGAGAGGGAGGGGAGCTGTCTCTCCCGTGTGCCCAGGAGGGCCCGTGGCTTATGCCCTCCCTAGCTTGAAGGGGAAGAAACAGGCTCAGAGAACATTCCCCGAAGTGCAACTGTCCATCTGTTACACTCGGATGTGATGGGGGTGTTCTTTTTTTTTTCTTTAATCATTTTGCTACATTTTACTGGTAGCTTCCATGCTGTTTAAGCAGGTAATCATCTAGTCCTTAAAATCCCTGGCACGATTTATCAGAGTCCGCTTGGCTTTCTAATGAGTGATCATAATAGCCGTGCCTGCTTGCTGGTGGCTCCTTTTTTCATTTTCAGATTTATCAAGGTCTGATTTAATTGCCGTAAACAAGACAAAACAAGATCAAATTAACAGATGAAATCATAGGGTTTGGAGCTGATACATACAAATGAGCTCTTACTTTTGTGATCTGGCTAATAATGACCCCAGACCTTGATAAAATTAGCAGAAAGGAAAACAAACATATCAAGGAAAGACAATGATCGAATGCTTCTAGGCTGCGAAGCCCAGACTGGGAGAGAGCTTTGCTCACCAATGGGCGGGCGGGGGCGGAACAAGGTTCGCAGGACACACGCCTCTCTCGCCCTCAAGTTTGCACTGTGTGCCTTAGGGCTGCTTGCAGTCTGACTGTCTTGTTAGCAAGCCAGACACCAGCTCACCAAGCCCAGCAAACACCCTAGCAGCCTCCCTTGGTGGCACTCCTAGGAAAAATCAGACACAGTGCCAGGTAGAAGCCTCTTCAGTCCTTTTTAACAGGCTTGAAGTATTTTACATCCAAAGGAAAACCACCTTTGAATTAGTGGTTTTGTTCTCCGAATTGTGCTTTGTATTTGCTCTAATCAAATTCCCTCTCACCCAGATAAGCATTAAATGTGGATCACATCACAGGCAGGCACTTGCAACTCCCTGCCTGCTCTTCCCAGGGAGGAGGACTAGCCTTTGTTATGGAAATGTTCCTCGGGAGCGAGCCCACTCTGGGAGGCCCTGCATGGGGAAGAAACCCTCCCTTCCCACCCCATTTGCAAGCTTGGAGAGCACCACGCTAGCAAGGAGTCTTATTTTGGTGAGAATTTTATTTTTGTGGAAACACATCATCAGATTTTCAAACAAACGCCTGAATACAATCCTGAGAGGTCATTACAGATGCCACTTGAATCTCAGGAACTGGCTCTGCTTCCCTGTGCCACCAGCCTCCGCCTGGTGACAGAGAGCAGGTTGTCTAACCCGCCAAGCCTCACTTTCTCCATCTGTACAGTGGAGGCAACAAAAAATGCCACCTCCCCCCCAGAGTCATTGCTGATTGCATAAGACATTGTACATAAATTTCACAAGATAGGTCCTCTAAATGACTTATTTTGCTGCATTTTTACTTCTTGTATTATTCAGTGATTAAAAATATTATTAAAATAAGCTTCTGCATTCTCTTTGACTGCTGAGGGCACAAGCTCTCCAGTGGGGACCTTGGGATGAGTCACATCAGAATCTTGCTTGAGAAGTTCAAGAAAAGGATTCTCTGCCCCTGCCCAGAACTGCTGGCCAAAACGGCGTGGGGCTGCAGGTCCTCCGCTGCGCACTCAAAGGTGAGGTAGTGTTGCCTACAAATGTCACCTGCCCAAATTTCTTTTACATTTGTCAGCTATTTATATTTATTTTTACTGGTTTGGCATTTACAAAAAGTGACCTAACAGGTGTGCAGAGAAAGAGATTCAAAGCCTAGCAGGCATGACTATGAAACGCACCACCCTCTGCTTCCTCTGCCCCAGCTTCTGCAAAAAAGCGAGTTTCGGAGAAACGGAAAAACTCCTAGTGTGCCTCCCTAAGTATCAGAGAGACGCAGGCTGCACCTCAGTTCTGCCAGGTGAGTGGAGTCCAGGTAAGTCAGAGTCAGGCAGTGGTCCGGACAGGTCTGGAGGACAGAC
>PVKA01047594.1:0-22025 GCA_004027165.1 Ctenomys sociabilis | reverse complement strand
GACAGCAGCCCCCGATGGGAATGATGGGTCAAGTTAACCAAGGCAATCATATGATGGGGCAGAGACAGATTCCTCCCTACAGACCCCCTCAACAGGGTAAGTTCCATTTGGGAAATTTCCTGCTTAATATAAATAACAGTAATTGAAAGGTTTTAAATTTTAATGAGCTTTTCGTCTAGAGGCAAAGTCAGGGCTTTTGTTTCTTCATACTTGGTTTTTTTTTTTTTTTCCACCAAAAGGTAGTTAAAGTAGGTATAGAACATCATAAAATGGATAGGAACTTTCTGGTACACAGGTTTCTTTTCTTTATTGCTTTCTGGGAAAAGTTTATATTACGTAATTTTATATAAAAAGTTCAACTTACAGCAGGAAACACCATTTTAATTTTTAGAAACTACTAAATATATGGCCAGGAACAAAGTTACTGCTGAAAAAAATTATTTCATAGTGCTCATATGTCAAAATAAAAGGAAAATTAATTTTCTCTTATGTTGAGCCTCCCCCTTTAGTATTGTTTGATTATTATACATATAGTCTTTCAGTCTTTGTAAATGTGATGTGTGGAACTACAATATATATGTACATCTGTTGCCTAGGAATAATTAAAAGTGTCAGTGATGCCAGAGTGTCGGAGGAGAGTCTATGACTGAGAAACACTTCCATATAGCATTGGATAAGAAAGAATGCCTTTGATGATGGTGAGAACACATCATTTATACATCCTGCCTGTTGTGGTTTTTCAGGCCCGCCCCAGCAATACTCTGGCCAAGAGGATTATTATGGGGATCAGTACAGCCATGGCGGACAGGGTCCGGCAGAAGGCCTGAGCCAGCAGTACTACCCGGATGGTAATCTCTCTTGCCCTTAGCCGTCCCATTTTCTGTCTGTGCCCAGTATTTGGTATGGGAAGTTATTTGGAGCATTCTAATGAAGATCAATTCACTATCAATTTGTTTGTTCAGAATTTAGAAACACTCCAGTAATCTAAAACACCAATAATAGCATTAGTTTTTAATTAATTCAGGGTGTATTTTGTTAGCTATTCCATTAGTGCCTTCACGAATCACATTCTGTTATTAGAATTCTTATGTGAAAGAGAATCCTTTTACATTTGAGATTATTCATGTGAACCAAAGCAAATGTTACTGACTTTAAAAAAAAAAAAAAAACCAGCTTTTTTTGTGATATAGTTGGTATGTTGTAAGGTTCACCGACTGATTTACTTTCATGTAGTGTATAAATATGTAGAGAATATAATGCTGGGATATTTTTCCAGTTTCATCATTTTGGCTAATGTTGCATAGTTCTCAGTACTGCAATTTATATACATTAATGCTTCGTTTCAGAAAAATTTTAGGGAACTAAGCTATATCCATAATATAGATATGTAAAGATTTAATAGGATGAACAAGGCATTTGCAAGCTAGATGGGTAGTTAGTTATTTTAGTGGGTTTTACTAAAGTGGGAAAGTAGGTTGTGACAAATGGATCAGCAAAGAAGCACTGCACTATAAGCAAATCTAAATAGTCATAGTATGAGCCTACTGCTACTGTGTTTTCACCGTGCAGTTCTTCTAAGTTTTCTTTTAAGAAAAAATAATCCAGGCATATAAAACTGATACATTAATAAGTGGTTATATTGCAAAATGAGTTGTCTCATTATGAAAGGATTTACCAAAAGATTGATGTATATAATAACCTCTGTTGGTGTATTTAGGGTAAATTACTTAGAGAAACTAATACCTGCAGCTAAAGCATTAGGAGCCATTGACTAGGAACTAATATAAGCCAGGGAGTGAGAAGGGTTATTTAATGTAGTGTACCTCAAGTATCCTGTCACCTGTCTTCTTTTGTCAATGTGGTGATTAGAGATGTGGATTTTTGCTGTAGAGGCCCTGACAGAGCAAGCACCTCTCAAGTTTGCATACAGTGACTGTTAGTGATAATGCTGACATATGTGGATAATTCTGGTTAAAATTATGTATTTTCTTGATTTCCCATCTTTTAGCTGTTCATGTATAGAAATGGTATTTTTTTAGTAGAAAACTTTATAAAAGCTATAGTAGATTGTAGATACTTTAAATAGGTAGAATTACTTTGTAAGATTATCTTTGTAAGAATATCAGTACTTTTTAAACTATATGTATTAGGAAATCTGCTGAAAATAAATGGTGCAATTGTTTCCAATGCATTTCACATAATTGACTTGAAATTAACATTTTCCTTGTTCTTAAGTATTTACTGAAATACAAAATTTGTTGTTACATGAGCTATCTATTAAAAATATATTTGGAAAATGTCAAGTTTATTAGTGGCATTTTGCTTAACTGCTATCATTTTTGCATAGATGTGTATAAATAGATTCTACGTACATAGAATATTCTAATCATAGCAACAGTTATTTTATTGAATAGCATTGGCTCTTTTTCCTCACGTTCAGATATTGTGCCAGTAAACATATAGATGAGTTGGCAGGCTTTTTCTGTAGTGTTGTAGACCATGTGATCTTGGTCTCAACTGTGGAATTCTTAGCTGCGGCATGCAAGAGGCTACCGACAGTAGTTAATTTTACAAGCAGCAGTGTGTTCAGTAAAATTTCATTTATTGAAACAGGCCACTATCCATGTTAAGACTGTAGGCCATAGTTTGTCATGCCTTGTTGTAGATACGAAGAAGTAGTTTAGGAGCGTTCAAATACTATGGTGTGAAGTATAACCTTTATTAAGAAATACAGTCCTCCATCCCAAATTGAACATTCTTGTAAAACTTAATTCAGTTTTTACAATTTGAAAGGTTATTTTCTGCAATGTTTTAATTAAAATCCAGGATATGAGTAAAGTTCAGTTACTTTGCAGATGAAATTTATTTTGTCTTAAAGCCATACTCTGACTCAAAACTTACAATTTTGTGTACCTGTATGTTTATTGAACTTTAGACATATTTTCTAAAGATCTTAAAAATGGTAGGATTAAAATACTTTCAGGTACATGAACTGTACATAAGCACATGTTAGACTAGCATATGAAAAATGTGTTTCAGCTTCTTTCAGGGGAAAAATTACAAAGTTCTTTTATATTATGTGTTGTTTTTCGCATATGCTGTGGAATTGGAGACCAACAGAACAGGTGTTTGACAAAATATGATAATTGCTTTCTTTGTTCATTCTAATTTAATTCAAGTTATTTACATGTGAAAGGCCTAAATGCTTTCAATTTTTTTTAATGGAAGATAAAAGTTTTTTTCACCCTCCTTAATGAGGATTATCAGAGTTAAGAGGATAAGTGTAATAATGTTCTAAAACTACTGCTTTTTGCTTTAAATAAATTTGCACGTTATTGCAAGATGGAAAGCAATCACATTGGTAAATATTTGGCTAATGCAATTGAAATTTTTTATGTATTTCCATTTCTTTTTATTTTTTTTCAATTTTATCTGAAAGTTTAAATATTTTTAGGGTTTTCACTCAGTGGCCATTAACGTTTTTTCCTGTCTCTTGTCGAATTGATGTAGGTCATAATGATTACGGTTATCAGCAACCGTCGTATCCTGAACAAGGCTACGATAGGCCTTATGAGGATTCCTCACAACATTACTACGAAGGAGGTATCTATATACCTTCACACACATACACATATATATGCCCTTCTACAGGAATGAAAATTCTTCCATAAGATAACTTCTGCCCATGCAAAGCTCTTGTAGAATACTAGTCGCTGGCTATCTTGAAAGTTTCAGGGAGCCCAAAACAATCAAAATAATTTCCTTACCTTATAAATATTTAAAACGTATAACCATGACTTGCCATTTCTAACAACAATAAAAAGACTAAAACATTTATAAATAATTTTTTCCTCAGTGGAAAATTTCTATTTACATAAATCCCATCAATCCAGTTTTTTCCCTCATGTGTGTTTACATATGTAAAATTTTACATATAAGTATAGTGCCTTTAGGAAACAGCTTGCTGACCTTGTGTAGCTAGTGTGTGCTCTTGTAGCTGTCTTTAATTTTGTCTTTTTTATTTTATTTAGCATAGTCATGATCTTATGACTGTGATGTTCCAGTAAATGTAATGCTCGTATGGCAGAGACGCTGAAAATGCTGCAGTTCAACCTTGCAAAATTGGCTTTAACTGCAGTTTGTTTGGCCGAAATCCTTCTGTTTGGTTTGAGTTTTTCTTTGTTTTGTTAACTTTAAAAAATCAATTTGGCATTTCATTTTGTTCTTGTGTTGTTGGCTATGCATCTTAGAGGGCAAAATGTTAATGAAGACAACATCTCAGTGCTCTATTCCTCTTCTCCAATTACTGTTAGGAAACTCGCAGTATGGCCAGCAGCAAGATGCCTACCAAGGACCCCCTCCGCAGCAAGGCTACCCGCCCCAGCAGCAGCAGTACCCCGGGCAGCAGGCCTACCCAGGACAGCAGCAGGGCTATGGTACGGCTTGTTGCAGCTCTGTCCACCAGAAAGTTTTGAAATGTTCTGAAATATGTCAGTACATAGTTAATATTTGTTTTTATAAAAGTTAGTTTTCGAAGTCTACTGTATTAGCCTTTATTATCAGAGCATTTATTTAAAATATTCCCTGATTCTGTATGTGGAGTTGGAAATATTCTGTGAATTTCTTTTTTTATTTCCCTTTTGTGACTGTTTACTGTTTCTATTTTGAATAAGTAAAATATTCTGATTTTGTTGTATTTGTATGAAAACATGCATAGGTGATTAAATTGGGTAAGTACATAGAGTTAAGAAAAACACTTTTTTTGGGGGGGAAGGGTAAAAATTTTTAAGTTCATTTTTAGTTTATATACTTTAGTGCTATTTTATTGAACCTCCAGTATGCTAAGGGAGAGACTCCATTTTGCTTATATATAGCCTTCAGTTTTCTAACTTTGTTCTTGTAAAAAATTAGGTTTAGTAATTAGATATATAATAATTAAATGACATAATTTAAGATAGAAACTTTCTGTTTTCTTTGATGCTTTTCTCTATAAAGTAAAGACTTTCATGGCAAGTTTTGAATATATGTAGAAGACACTTCAAAGCTTTCAGCTTACGCTTCCTAAATTGTTCTTTATAGTAGGCAGTAGTAGACCTTGTAAAGCAGAGGTTCTTGTTTAGTAAACCAAATCCTTTCTGTGGCAGGAGGCTGAAATCATTTTTAGGAACAGAATCAGGTTTTTCACATATCATTATAGCTTTTTGGTCTTCAGTTTCTGTTTTAAAATAACAGTGATAATAAGTTTCTGGATGCAGACTATACCCATATGATTCTTTTGGTGATTACATGTGTAAATCCAGAGTCTTACATTTCTGATTTATTCCCAGAATTTATTTAGAGATTATTTTTGTTAATATTCTTTCAGTCTGCATCTTGCTTTTTTTTCTTTTTGCCTTTTGCTTGTACAAACTGATCTTTTAGTATATATTTATATAAATATTCTTGCCTTAGTGGAGTAACTTTTTTTTTTAATTTTTTTATTGAGAAATATCAATGAGATAGTTTCAAAGTTGATTAATAGGACACTCTCAATAATTCATACATTATACATTTTTATCTTCTTAGTGGTATCCATAATACAAGAAGCAGACAGGATATCCTGTCCATACACTATGAGTATAAATCTTTATTCTCATTGAGTTAAGTGATAGTAACTGTATATCTATCCTAACTATTCTGTATATACAAATACAAAATGATCCTTCCTTTGTATCCCTTTTTTTGTTTAATCCTGCCAGAGTTGGATATTCCATTGACATCTAAATACTATAGGTGTATGAGTTCAGCAAAACAATCCAATGCAGTCCAGCAGTCCACAATCATAGTGGGTTATCCGCAGAAGTTGTTGACTTGAGCCCTTCATAGCTCAGTATATTAATATGGCGTAACTTGCTCTTTAATTCCATCTTTCTTACTTATGTGTCTTCACATACACATCTAGAATTGTTAGAGCATAGAACAGTAATGATATTGAAGTAGCACTGTAATGTGACTTTCAGTGTAATCATTGAGATTTATTTCACCAAGCATTTGAGAAAATCAAGGTACCAAACAATTCTTTTTAATTTATATATAATAATATCTTGTTTTAAACCTTTTCTAATGTTTGAGAGATCTATATTTTTACCTGCGCTTTTATATGTGTTAACTGTTTTGCAGGTCCTTCACAGGGTGGTCCAGGTCCTCAGTATCCTAACTATCCACAGGGACAAGGTCAGCAGTATGGGGGCTACAGACCAACACAGCCTGGACCACCACAGCCCCCCCAGCAGAGACCTTATGGGTATGATCAGGTAAGTCATGGGACCAGCTACACAAGTGCCACAATGACGGCAAAGTACTTTTCACTTGAAAGTTTCTTTATTTGTGGTGCAGTTGTTAATAACAACACACACAACAAAAGTATGCTGTGACCCTTTTAAGTTCCTGTTGTAGAGTGTTAGCATACTTGATTATGGATGCTCTAACATGCAAAGCATGACTTGAAGTAAGAAACTAGCAATTTGTCAGACTTTGTTTCTCCTGTTTCTGTTGTTACACATATTTTCTATAGGTGTTTTTCCAGTCTCCTCAGGTTTATGCCAAAAACTGCCTCGACCCCCTGGGTTTGGAATTCATCTGTTTCAGTGCTTCTGTTAGCACAGCAGTTGACCTTAGTGTACCCACTACACTGTGGTCAAACCGTACCAGCTCTTTGAAATCAGACTTTATATTCTTAGCTGCCTCCTCCCATACACCTATGTATTACAAGTGTTATTTCTCCCCTTTCTCCCAAGTAAATCTCATCCTAAGACAACTATATTCCTTGAGCTTCATAGTAAGTTCCATCTTTGTTTAACTAAACTCCTCAGACTTTTTTGTGGGGGGGGCACCGGGGATTGAACTCAGACCCTTGCACTTGCCAGGGAAACGCTTATTCCCCTGAGCCATCTCCCTGACCCCACTTCTCAGACTTATAATTTGTGCCACGGTCATTGTTTTTAAACATCTTTACCCTACTTGACTTAATAAAGGAAATTATTCATTATTATAAAAACAGTTTAATATGATCCCTTTAGATGGGTATAGGGTTTATATACTGGGTTGCTACTGAAGATACTTTGGTTTGTACAGTACTTACCCCCACCTGAAATAGATTATTTTGAACATAGATTAGTCTTTTTTTTTGTATTTTAGGGAAGGGTCTGCAGGTGTTCAGGAACTTATTATTAGATTGGACTAGTGGTCCACCTGTGTATGGCCTCCCAGGAGCTGGGATCACAGCCGTGCATCACCATGCCCAGTCTCAATTGCCTTTCAGTTCACCCAGAGGGCTGGGCCATCATGGCAAGCGCAGGGATCGAACCTCCGGCCCTGCTTAAATCTGCTGAGCTATTTGGCTGGCCCTGGATCTGTCTCTAATTTATTAATTGGGTCTTCCTGGCTGATGGGGATGAGATAAGTTGAGGAACACTTCAGATGCAGTATCAAAAGAATGTGAGGTGTGGATAGTTCTCAACCTTTTCTCACGTTGGTAGCTTCTTGGCATACACTTCTTTTAAAATAAGAGCAGAGGTGATATGAAAAACTAGAACAAAAAGAATAAGGATAAATGAGTAGTGCACTAGAACAAAAAAGGCTAGATAGAAGGTCTGGGGAGATTGCTCAGCAGCCTAAGTATCTTCGTGGCAAGCAGAAGGTCCAGAGTTTGATCCCAGGTACCACCCCCCACAAAAAGCAAGTAAGCAAGGAGGCAAAAACTTTAGAAGTAAAGTTAACCATGGTGATGCTTTCTTTGTTCATATGCGGTGGACTCTCAAATGATGACCGGCCTGATGAACAACTTCGGTTATGATTGGAATCTTCCTAGTTTTAACTGAAGACCACAGTCTTGAGCTGTGACCTGAATGCGGGCTACTTGTGCTTCTCAGTGCTCTCAGATACAGATTTCATTGTTAAAGTGTTCTGGAAGGAATATTACAACATCCTTTCCTGTGTGGGGTTAGAAATCTTAGGCTAGTGTCTCTGTAAGCACACTGAGATCCGCCTGTTTATGGGACAGACTTTGAAGGCTTTGTGGAGGAGCTTAGCCTTCAGTTAACAGTTTAAGTTATGGTTAGCCATCATGAATTTGTTGTGTTTGTAATCTACTGTATTCCACAAATATTTTTTAATTTTTCTCACATGTTGTGTCAGGTCCCAAATAAGTGAAAGAGACGTGATACCTGTCTCTGTGGGTTGTAGAGCAGCTGTCTTGGTTTTCAGGCTGCTTTCTTCCTTCCCTCTCTCCCTCCATTCTTCCTTCATTTCTTTCTTCAAGACTGGGGTCTTGCTATGCAGTTCAGGTTGGCCTTGAGCTCATTTTGAAGCTCCTAAATATTTATACCATTTCTAATTTTTCTTACCACAGTTTCTGTTAGCTGAATAGCAATCTTTGATCTTGTATTTTCTAAATTTCTATGTTACCTGCCTTATGCTTATCCTTTACCTGCCTGTCACAACCCACAATCTTGTATAGGACATCTCTTTTCTGATGTTTTGCCATTCCCTCAGCTTTAATAGGCCATGGACCAACCTGACCTTTGAAGTATGTTTTGAGTCAGTTTATTTCTAAGTCTTAGCTGCACACCATTCACAGAGCAGCAGTCATGTGCTCTTGACTGCTGAGAGTGCAGACCTACCAGAGACATGGCTCCTGTCTTCATGAACGTATGTTTGGATGGGGTTAGACAAATAAACCAGTGATGCAGTTCAACAAGTCCTTGGCTGAAGAGAGTGAAGATTGATGTGGAAGTAGCTTTAAACTCTGATAAGAGGATAGTCCCTATAAGATACTACCTAAGTGTATATAAGAGAGATTACACTAGCCTCACGGGTGGGTCAGTATCAGCTAGGCAAGAGAAGATAGGTGCAGAAGGCTGTCCTATTCAGGACAGGGCTGGTGTTGAGGGGGAGGTTCAGTAAAGCAGACACATGTGCACAGAGAGACCAGACACGAAAGTGAGATTTGAAAGATCTGAAAGGATCAGATTTGGGGACTTAAACTGACATTGGTGTTGAGACTTTGAAGAATTTTTAGTACTATATAACAGCGCCTGGCACTAGGTAGACAGCTTGGATATATAATCTTCTCTTTTCACCATAGTTAGTCTAGCCCTTTAAAGTTTCTAGGAATTTGGGTTTACTTGGGCAATTTTTTATTAATTTTCCTAGTACAAAGACTAACACAGGTAATGAGATCCATTTACACCATAGGTTCAAGCCAACAGGAATGTGTTAAAGACAGTAACCGTATTATGCCATCGCTTTACTCAAAACCTTGTGGTGACTTAAGTCTCAGAGTAAAGGCCTTGCTATAGTGGTCTACAAGAATATAGCTGGCCTGATCCCACCTCCTTGCAGCCCGGCTGAGATTCGCTTTCCAACCATTTTCGCTGGCTCCGCTATCAACCCTGCTTCAGTCACGTTGGCTTGTGCAGTGACCTTCATTCTTCTGTATCCACAGTGCTTCCTACCTCACTCCTTCAGATCTCATAAGTAGCTTGATTCTGATTTGTAGTTCCTAAGGACTGAAGTTACTGAGTATCCTCTCTTGTGCATATTTACCAGCTATGTATCTTTTCTGAGGTTTCTGTTTAATCTTTTGCTCTGTTTTAAACTAGGTGCTTTTTTTTTCTTGGCAGAACCTGGGATTAAACTCAGGCCTTGACCTTGCTAGGGAGGCACTTATTCTTCTGAGCCATCTTCCCGGTCCTAAACTAGGTTTTTTATTTTCTAGTTGAATGCTAAGAGGTCTTTATATAGTCTAGATTCATTTCCTTTATTAAATGTGATTTGTATATATTTTTGTTCACTCTGTCTTTCTGTTCTCCTAACTTTTTCAAAGAGAGGAAATGTAATTTTTTTTTTTTGTGGAACCGCGGATTGAACTCAGGCCCTTGCGATTGCCAGGGAAGTGCTTATTCCACTGAGCCATCTCCCCAGCCTGGAAATGTAAAATTTTGATGAAATTTAGCTTACCAGGTTTTCTTGATGACTAAAAGTAAAATATTTTCTACTTATACAAACTTGAAATATTTTAATACCTCCAGATGTAGCATATAGGAAATAACAAAGAGCATCATACAAAAGGCATGAGAAGTTGCAGTATGCTCCTGGATGAACAAAAAAGAGCTCTCAAAGTGATAGTCATGCAGGACTATATAAAATATATTAAGTGAACCCTTATTTAAAAGGTCATTGAAGATTTCTATGAAACAGTACCAATCTTATGTTGGGTTATACACATATTTTTTTTTCATATATGTGTGTTTGTGTGTGTATAAAAGATAGGGAAGAAGTAATATAGTCAACAGAACATGAAAATATACTTTTTAATCAGTCATTTAAACAGCTGAGCTAATGAGCAGGCCCTCCTCAAAATTCTTTCTTTCTTTCTTTTTTTTTTTTTTGTGGAACTGGGGATTGAACTCAGGGCCTTGCGCTTTCCAGGGAAGCGCTTATTCCTCTGAGCCATCTCCCCAGCCCCTGAAAATATACTTTTTAAATGTTAGGAGAAGATACTATACAGTGTCTTAGATAAATTGTAGTTCAAAGATACAGTACAAATCTTAAAACAAAAATTAAGATTAAACAATATTCAGAAAATTAAATACTAATTAATTAAAAATTAAATGTTTCAAGACAATTGAACTAAGAAAAAGTTTTCATGGTAGTAAAGAAGTACTAAGAATAAAACAAGATAAATGCTGGAATGACAAATAAATGACCATCATTTCTGACAGTTTGGGGATAGGATATCACACAAAGTTCTAGTGTGTTGTGGACATGGATAATGACCATGACACTTACTGGTGGCCAGGTGTCACTCTTGGGACTGAGCTACAGCTATTTCCTTGAAATCCACCCTATAGTCCCATATGGAATCTTGGCCCATAGGGTGTAAGAGAAGTCCATTTGTTGAGTGTGCTGAAGGAAATATTTTCCTGCTTTCTAGAAAAGAATAACTGAAAGACTAGTATTGTATTCCTCTTATTCTCTTGTTTAATTGTTTGCCCTATTTGGTGGGTTCTTTCCATCTCATTCATGGGGTTGTGATCATTTTGCTCCCTCTCTAGAACATCATTTAGTAGTCTGTGTAGGCTTGGCTTTGTCATCATGAAATTCTTTAGTTGCTCTTTGTCATGGAAGTGTTTTACTTCTCCATTATACTTAAAAGAGAGTTTTGCAGGGTATATCAGTCTGGGTTGGAATTTGTTTTCTTGCAAGACTTGAAGTACTTTGCTCCATCTCTTCTTACTTGATGGTTTGTGAAGAGAAATCTGCTGTTATTCTGATGGGTTTTCCTTGAAATGTGATCTGTTTCTTTTCTTTAGCTGCTTTTAGTGTACTGTTCCTGTGTTGAATTTCTGGGACCTTGATTATTGTATGACTGGGAGTGGTTTTAATTGGGTTGATGTTATTAGGAGTCCTATGTGCTTCCGTTACCTGAATGTCAGATTGTTGCATCATATTTGGGAAATTTTCTGCTATTACTTCCATCCATGTTCTTTTATTATCATTTGTATTGACTCCTTTTTTCTCATTGATACCAATTCGTCTCACATTGTTCATCTTTGCATGCCTTGCAGGTATTGAATTATTTTTTTCTGCATCCTAGTTGTTTTTAAGAGATCTTTGCTTACTTTTTCACTAGCTGCAATGGTGTCTTTAAGGTCAGAGAGTCTATTTTCACTTTCACTCAAATGAATTTGCCAGCTTGTGATTGAGGTTTTAATTTCCTGTATATCACTTTGGATCTGTTTCATACATTCTATTTCTTTCCTATATTGCTTATTCAGGGGATCCATCATTTCTATATTCTGCTCTGTTTTTTATCAGTGTATTCTTTAGAAGCACTTAGTATTTCTTTGATTATAGTTATCGCTACATTTTTTACTTCAGAAATTATTCCTGATCTGATCTCTCCTATACCTTTCTGCAGTTTTTTCTTTACTTCCAGCACTGTTATTTCAGAGATTTCAGGTGTGTGATGTCCAATTTCCTCTATACTAGTGTCATCTGCATTTGTACTGGGTGGCCTCGGGGCCTGAGACTGCTTTTTGTTCCTTCTCTTTGTCATTTTGTGTACCACTGACTTTCGACCGTTGGTGTAGAGCTTAGATAGTTATTACCTTAGCAGCAGGTGTGGATCTAGGAAGTTCAGACTCCTCCAGGTTGAGTGTGGCTTGGGTCTTGCTGCTGTGCTCTACTTCTTCCTGCTGCAGCCTTGTAGGTAAACCCTTTGTGTCACTCTGGCAAGATGTTCTGCTCCTGAATCAGCTGGGTGGGTCTTGCCTGTAGCATTTTTGCAAGGAGTTCTGCTGAAGGGTTCCATGCTGGGCCTGCTGTCTGGTTCGCTTCAGGATCTGGCAGCCTGGCAGTCTCACTCACACGCTAGGCCTGCGCTCTGGGTTGCTTCAGGATCAGGCAACTCTGGTGGTCAAGTTTTCTTGATGAATCATGCTGTTTGTATACTATGTAGAAATTCTTTACCTAATCCAGGATTAAAAATGTTTTCTCCTATGCTTGCTTCTAGAAATTCTGTATTTTTAGATTTTTCATTTATTTTTGCAGTTCAGTTTAATTTTTGAATATGACTCAATATGAATTGAAAGTTTTTATGTTTTTTCCTTTTAAGTAGATAGCTAATTTTTTAGAGTATCTTTACTGCAGTATCCTCTTACTGCAGTTCCATAATTGTTGAAAACAGGTAGTATTAATTTTCCAGCTTTGTTTTCCCTTAGAGTTGTTTCAGCACTTTGGGGCCTTTGTATTTCCATGTGGATTTTAGAATTAGTGAATATTGACATAAAAGCCTACTAGAATTTTTATTGGAATGGCCTTGAGTCTATGTGTCAGTGTGGGGAGAGGTGTCATATTAGGAGGTCTGCCAGCCTGTGACTACAGTATTGCTCTTAAAATTTGTCAGCAGTGTTTTCAGTGTACCAGCCTTATACAGCTTTTGTCACATTTGTCCCATAAATATTTTACATTTTTCTTGTTGAAAAGTTTTAAATTTTACTGTGTACTTGTTGCTAGTATATACACATTATTTTTGTATATTGATATTTTACCAAACTGTAACTTTAACAGTACCACTTGTTATGTCTAGTGGGCTCTTTTTAGATCCCCAAAAAAGTTTTCTGCGTAAAAATCACATTGTTACTTTTCTGATTGAAATGTTCAACATCACTTCTGTCTTCTGCCTCAAGTAAAGCTTCTAATAACACTATTAAATAAAAACAGTAAGAGTGAACGTCTTTGTCTTTTTTCTGATCTTAGGAAAAAGATCATCAGTGTTTTTTCATAGAGATCTTTTATTGGGTTGTGATAGTCCTGGTTTGCTGAGAATTCTTACCATGAAAGAATGAATTTTATGAAACGACTTTTTCCTTATCCATTGGTGGTCACGTGTTTTCTTTTAGTTATTGAGCTGCACTGTTTCATTTTCAGAGTTTAAACTAACAGCATACCTGGGAAAACTTTAGTGGGTATCTTTTTTTGTGTATGTTGGATTTGATTAGCTAAGATTTTATTAAGAATTTTTCCATGTATTTTCAAGAGAAACTCAAGTTTTCTTTTGTCGTAGTGTCCTGGGTTTGCTTTTTAGGTGTAATTAACATGTAGTAAGCTGAGAAGAATTTGCCCTTCAACTTTCTGAAAGAATTGGCATAAAGTTGATAATATCTTTTTTAAAAATACTTGGTATAATAGTGAAGTAGTTTGGGTTTGGCTTTTCTAAAAAATTAGACTTTCATATACATGTATCAATTTAGATAAGTTTTTTTAAAAAGATTTTTTTATCTTGACTTAATTACATATATAGAGTCCTGTATATCCTCCTCTTGAAACTTATAATTTTAACATCTTATACAGCTGTAGTGTAACATCAAACTAGGACATGTATACCATGAATCTATTTTATCTTGCCTTTTTTTTTAAACCAAAGGAGAAATGTCTTATAAGCTACCTAATGTCAAACTAATGCAGGATAAGGGTGTCCAAAACACTAAATTTGGTATTGTGGCATAATGAATGTTGTTTCAAAAATTTAAATATGAGAATGGAGATGAAACTATAGGCACTTGATACAATGTATGTGTGCTATAAAAATAACAAAATAAAACTAAACAAAGGATATTTACAAAAAATTAGACTTTGGGTTTGGGGCTTTTTTAAAAATTAGAAACTTTTAAATTAAAAATTTAATGTTTTTATTTATTTTAAGTATACTTAATTTATACTTTCTTCTTGAGCAAAAGTTTATTTCTTTCACTAGATTTATTTGTGTTGTTGTAATTTCTTATCCATACAATATGTCTGGAATGAATAGAAATATTACTTTCTCATTTCTGACATCAGTAATTTCTGTCTTTGTCCTCATTAATTGGACTAGTTTTTATCTCTATTGATTTTCTTTAGGAGCTGCCTTTTTGTTGTATTGATTTTCTTATGCCCATATGCTCTTGTTTCTTTCTGACAGGTCTTTATTTCTTCTGGTGCTTAAGTTTCTTTTTTTGTCTTGTAGAGACAGAGTCTCACTATGTAGGTCAGACTGCCTTGGACTGAATTTGTAGTCCAGGCAGTCTTGAACTCACAGTGATCGTTTTGCCTCAGCCACCTGACTGCTGGGGTTATAGGCACACAGCGCTGCGCCTGGCCTCCTCGCTGGTTTCATCTGCTCTTCCTTCTCCACTTTCTTACCATGAGAACTATAGCTTTGTTGGTTCAAGGCTTTTCCAATACAGGTGTTTCTTTTCTTGTGGATGCCTTCAGGCTATATTCCACAGATTCTAATATGCTCTTTTCTCATTTTTAGTGGGTCAAATGCATTCTGAATTTTGTTTTTTTTCTTTTGGCCCAAGATTTACGTTGAAGTATGTAATTTAATTTTAAATATTTGAGGATTTCCTAATTGTTTTTCTATTATTGCTTTTCGTTAGTATCATCATCATTATAATAGAACATATTTATTAGGGGCTGAATTCTTTTATATTTATTGGCATTTGTTTTATGGCCCAGAATATGATTTGTGTGGATATTTTAAAAATGTCAATTAGGTGAAGTTGGTTGGTAATGTTAGGTCTTACAGGACCTCACTGATTTTCTACCTCTAATATTACTGAGAAAAGGTTACAGTTATGCATTTATGCCAATCATTGTTAGTATTCTGGTGCTGCATTTTTAAGGTACATGTTTTCAGGACTTCTACATCTTTCTTACGAATTTCTTTACCATTGTGTCATTATTTCTGGTTATATTTGCTTTGAAATCTGTTGTAATATTGTTACCCATTCCTGCTTTCTTTGGATCAGTACTGAAGTAGAGTATTATTTACATGCAGGCATCATATAGTTGAGTCTTCTTTTTTCATCCAGCCTGTCAATCTGCCCTGCAATCTTTTTTTTTTTTTTTTTCAGCATTATGGATAATATGATTATGGATATGGCTAAGTAAATCATCTCAGTTTTTTCTTCCCATCTGGTTTCTGTTCTCTTTTTCTGCCTTACTTGATGTTTTCCTGTTTTTAAGAGTGAGCTTTACTGTGATGTAATTCACATGTCACGCAGTGCACATTCCAGGCACCCTTGCAGTGGGTTTACAGCATATTCAAGTTGTGCAACCATGCGCAGTCTCAGCTTAGACTCTTCACCACTGAAGAGAAACTGCGCTTTTCATTCGTTTCCTAGATGCCCACCCCTAGGCAGCAGCTAGTACACTTTCTGTCTTAGTGGTTTTGCTTATCCTGGACATTGAAAGTAAGTAGGATCCAACAGTGTTTTGTTTCTTTTGCTTGGAATAATGCATTCAAAATTTCTCTAGGTAGTATTATTGCCTTGAAGTGATGTTATACCAATTAATTCCTAAAAACCTTTAAATAGTCTGTCTTTATTTCTTGTGTTATTGTTGTAACCTTTTCTTATGCATCTTGTATACCCTACAGTATATGGAATTTATCTTTCGAAAACCAGTTGAATTTTTAAGTTACTTAAATAATATTGAAAATATTTATTTAGTTTTCAGTGCAGTATTCTAGATCCATGTTTCCAATAGGTGTCAGTTTCCTTCACTTAAAGTACTGCTGCTAAGGTTTCTAAAGTACACATCTTTGGGTGATAAATGCTGTCAGCTTTCCTGTATCTGAATAAATGTTTATTTTGCCATTTTTTTTTCTAGGTGTGCAGATTTAGGTTGATTTTCTTCTGGTCTTTAAAACCTCATGGGAGTAATGTAAATTTCCTGATGAGGAACATAAGTTATGCTCTGGGGGTATTTCATCCAGACTTACTTATAGGTGTTTCTGCACAGTTGCTCTCTTCACATAATTTCCAAGGAAATGTTTCCTATTGGACTTCTTCTTTTTTTCTGGCAACTTTTGGGATTTTCCTTTATCAAATTGTTTGACCAAAAAAGTCATTTTCTATTGCTGAACTTGTAACTGGGCCGTGTCTTGGTATAGATTTCTTCATAGTTCATATGCTTAGAATTTATTGAGCTTCTTGCATTTGTAGCTTCAGTTTTCATCTAGATAGGAAATATTTTGGATCAATTTTTTCTTGCTTTTTCATTATACTCCTATTGTCTTTAACTTCAGTTATTCATATTTGGTTCTTTGAGTATGTCCAGTAGCTCACTTGTTCTCTTGAGATTTTTTTTGTTTTTGTTTTTTTTGTTTTGATTGATAGATTGATTTTTACTATGTTTCTTTTTGTGTCAGCTTGGCTCTTCCTATGTCTTGAAGTGTTTTAGTGTTTCATTGATTGTTTAGTCTTTTTAATCCTTCCAAGGTATTTTTCATCTCTGTCATTGTAATGTTTATTTTGGATCTCACCTTAAATTTTTGAGCATATTAAATAAAAATTGAACTTTTCGGTATCTTTTTTTTGCTAATTCTAGCATCCATGTCATTTTTATACCAGTTTTGATTCATCTCTTTTCCTTTTCATTATGGGTCATGGGTTTTCCTCTATATTTGTGATAATCTCTGCATACTCTACCCAGGTCCCTTTGAATCATAAGGCTTTCTCACTCTAGCTTCAATGGTGAAAGGCAGTAAGAACTATTTTCTGTTCCTGTGTGAGCACCAAGCAGTGTTTCTGGCAGCCTTTGCCTGCAGCCTCAGCCCCAGCCCCAGGTACTGTGCTTGTACTTGCACCAGGACTGTGTTGAGCACTTGTGGGCAATTCTGCAGGTGTGCACGTCCCTGCACAGCAGTTCTTTGGCATTCTGTCCTCTTGATGCTGTCTCCCTATTGTTCTAGTTCTAAGCCTCACCTCCTTAATTCAGAGCACCTGGCAGACCTAGTCTTAGTTCCCCACCTTGTCCTTCCACCTGCAAACTGTCAAGCCAATAAGCAGTGTGAGTCGGAGTGCTCCCTCATTTGTTTTCTGTTTCTCCGGGGCTGCTGGCCTGTGTTGTGTCTTCCATATACTTGCTTCAAATACTTTGTCTGACTTTTTGTTATTTCGGTGTGGAGAATAAGTCTGTCTTGACCCAAAAAGTGCTTTGTTTCCTCGCAGCCTGGCAGTTGTCTCCATCTGAGAGACTTTTGTAGTTGTTCACTGTTCTATTCCTACTACCCAGGGTAAGGCTTTCTAAAGGCATTTTTTTTAAATTACTGTTGATTCTTGGTCACCTTGTTGGACATTACACATGGCCAGCAAATATTACTAAATAAATCTATAGTAAAGCCATTAGTTACTTCTGATATGTGAGTGGAAGTCACAATAGGGGGAAAGGAACTTCTTAAAGATTGTGAAGAAATAATGTTAAAGACTTTAACTGAATAAATGGAATGAAAGGAAATGCTTGACACTGGTTTAAAGTTGGAACTGTTCTCTTTCACCACACTCTACCTATAGTCTTATTTTTTTCACCTCTTCTCTATTTATTCACTGACGCTGTCTTCTGAAAAGTAGGTGTCTATGTATTTTTACCACATATATTCAACATAACCATAACAAAGTGAAAGAAGTCATTTGTCCCCTAATCAAATGTATTTTTTCTTTCTGTTCTATCATTATCTAGAAGGCCAAATAACAGTTTCTATTTAAGCCTCCTTTTTTCCCTCCCCTGTGTAATAAATTTGTTGACCTTCCTTCCTGAAAAGCTCTTGACTGGATCAGCTTCTGTGTAGGCCCTTTTGCCTTGTCTTGGTTCAGATGGTTGGCATTGCTTCCTTCATCATGGTGGGATTTTCATTCTATGTAGCTGTCTTACTAATTGGCACTCTAGTTAGAGAGATTTTGTAATTAAAAAAAAATAGAAGAAACAAAGTGAGGGGTAGAGTGCTGGAGTGATCACACAAGGTGATTGAGCTAGGAGTGCTGGGGCTCCGTGACAGGTCACACATGACAGGAGCTTACGCTCTGTCCCTGTGCAGCAGTCCTCCTGCTCTGTTTTCTGCAGGTTCCATTTTGTGTAATCTGAAAACATTTGTGTTACCATTTTCAAGAGAGAGACTGCATCCACATAGCTTCTGTTATAGTGTATTGTTATAATTATTGTCATATTGCCGTTAATGTCTTACTGTCCCTGGTTAACAAACTATCCTAAGTATATGTAGTAAGAAAAAATGGCACATATGGCGGGCTCAGCGCTGTTTCTGGGCATCCTCTGGAGGGGGTTGGAATGTACCCCTGCGTATATAGGGAAACTACTGCCCCATGTTGCCATCAGTATTATTGAGGAGTGCTTAAGTCGATTGCATAGTTTGCAAAGCCATTTCATTTCTTTGAAAAACTTTTTGAAGTAGTGGTTATACTCATCCTTGTCAGGTGAATGTTAAGAAATGTCCAATGAGTACCATTTTGGAAAATAGATGTCTTTATGAGTACCTACTTCAAACACATTTAAGAAAAGTGTGTGTGTGTGTTTGTGTGTGTGTGTGTGTGTGTGTGTGTGTGTGGCCTGCTCAGTTGCCCTGGGGGCAGGGCTGGCCCAGCATGTGGTGCTGGGGATTGAACTGTGCTCCTTGTGCTTTGCCTAAGCAGGCACTTCAGACCACTGAGCTAAAATACATAATGCTTAGTTTGTCCCATTTTTCTTCTGATTTATTTTAAGTTTTTGCAGTATGGGGGTGGGCCCCAGGCCTTGGCACTGAGCTGCACCCCCCAGCAGCACGCTCCTTCTGTTTTTCCGGCCTCTCACTTAGGCAAGTGAGAGGTGTAAGCACAGCACTCTGCGTGGTAGGTGCTGGAGTGCAGGCCCTGAAACCCATTTTAAGTTAATGTAAGTTTTTATCTTTTTTTCTACATGGGACCAAACTCAAGACCTTGTCCTGGCCAGACAGGCATGTATGCCCCTGAGCTATCGCCTCAGCTCTAATTTTTTATTTTGAGATATGGTCACTCTAAGTTGCTAGGTTGCCTGGGATGGGCATAAACTTTCATTCCTCCTAGCAGTAGCCTCCCAGAGCACTGGGATGACAGGTGTGCACCACCAGGCCCAGCTTCCTCTGTTTCACAGGAGAAGACTATTTCTTCTCAAACCAAGCTTTACATTTACTGGACATTAATCACATCCCCATCCTGTCAGCTGTCACCCCTTTAGGTCTGCCTTATTAAAAACAACAAAAAGTTTCCTAGATATAAAACTTTCCTATCCAAATACCTCCAATGAGTACCTCTACTTTGTTGGCCTCAGGGAAAAATTATTTAGTTTGCATAGACAACTACTTTTCTCTCTCAGCTATCTTTCCGCTTTCAATTGCCATTTATCCCTAATACCCTTGATATGAATTTGTAATAGTAATTATACTCAGAAAGCTGTCACGCTGGGGTATAATTTCCGTTAGTATGTGCCACACCAAAGTTTACAACTAGAATTTCTCACTAGTCACTACTTAGTTCAGTTCAGCAAAATATAACACATTTTCACTGTGACAGCTATGCGCCTAGCCTTATTTGCCAAACTCTTGTATATTTTGGACTATTAATCCATTTGCAGCCCAGTAATATCAGAAGAATGGTATCATATACTTACATGCATAAAATGTTGATCTGTGAGAGGTCCATTTGCTTGTGTTATACAATAGTTATAATTGTTTGTAATTTTCTATGCTAAATTAATTTAGCCCAGACTATTACCTAAGTGTTTTCTCATATTTGTCTTTTAGGGACAGTACGGAAACTACCAACAGTGAAAGAGTACTTACATTCCAGTTGCCAGTACGTACTAGCAGCCCTCCTGTCACCTCAGCACTGTGGCCACCTCCCTGTGAAGAGATCCTTCCATTCCGTCTAATATTTTGGAAAAATCTTGTGGATAAGTGGCTGTTTTGTCTTTAGGCAGCCTTTTTGGTTTAGTTTTAAAGGTTTTAGTAGCTTAAAAAATACGCTTGATTTCACATTTCTACTCTAGATGGCAACATTGGACAGAAAATGCAATGACATAACCAATTTGCAGTGATTTTGGAGCTGTGTTTCCAATGGACTGTTACCGACTGAAAGGTGTGAACAGCTTTGTATGTTTACGAAGGTTAAGGGGATTTAATACTTTTCCACAGATTCTTTTGTAAGGGGAAGAGGGGAATGTACACTTTTTACAGCAGCAATATTTTATATATTATGTTTATTTCATGTGGTGAATATGCAAGGCGGTACACTACGCCCTGGACAGAATCAGAAATCTATTAATGTGGACTGAAGTGTGGTAGATGCCTGATCTGGTCTCAAAATGGTGTACTATGAAGATAAAGGTGAGGGCAAAGACAAAAGCACACCATATGTCCACTATCGTGTTGTTATAGAGGATACTGAAACCCCTTTCATCAGATAACGAAGGGCACTGTGATACTGTTTTGAGTAGACATTTTTTTAAAAGCCTTCCAGTTTTGTGAACTAAAACCTTTTTATAAAGATCATTTATAATACTATTGTAAAATGTAAGGCAACATGAATTACTTTTTGTTGGATCTAAAGAACCTTTAGTAACCATTTCATGTAAACAGTCATCCTTTCCTAAAATAGCAATAACTGAAAATGAAGTTTTCATTTTATCTTGTTTGAGTAATCAGAAGACTTAGTAAATAGTATCAAAAACCATTTTATAAATAATATTAAAGAAGTCAACATTGATACAGTAATTTTTATTTTTTACATCAGAAGAATAATTGGTTTATATAATAAGGTAGTAATTCAGGAAACTTTACAAACCTTTATTTCAGCTTCCTTTTTTATTTCTTTTTTTTTTTGGCAGAACCGGGGATTGAACTCAGGCCCTTGCATTTGCCAGGGAAGCGCTTATTCTACTGAGCCATCTCCCCGGCCCCTATTTCAGCTTTCTTAACTGGAAATAATGCCATTAAAAAGGCACACTCATATTTTCCCCCCTTTGTTAATGTTGGTTAATATAACCCAAAGAAATGGTTCTTAAAGTGCTTATTGAAGAGATTTATTCTGATCTATATTGAAAGCATACAGGCTGCATTTTAGAGTTCCTTGTTTATAAGCATGACATATTTAATCATTATTTGAGACTGTCCTGTGCCTGATTTTTTAGTTACATTCAGGGATAATGCACTGGGCAGGAAAGCATGCGTTCAGAAATTTCTAACCACAATTATTTAAGCATAATCTGAAAACATCTAGCCCTAAGGTAAGTTGATATTTTCATCACAGTTGCCTGTGCCCAGGGAATAAGAGGTATTCTTTGTAACTGAATTGGTTTTTCCCACTTCTAACTGGAAACAAAACAGAAGGGGTGCCATAAATTTGAATAAACAGAATGTAGAGTTCTCGACATACTGTAATCAAAAGTGGGACTTTCAATGTGTTCTGTGTGTGTATGAGAGAGAGAGAGAGAATGTGTGTGTCCCAAGTCAGAATAAGGTCTTTTTCAGCTTGTCCAGTAGAAAATGGACATCAGGTTTGAACAGAGAAAGCACGGACAGCCTTATTGTGATTGAAATGCTGAGAGATTCTGTGCCAATTTTCCACCACTGTGTACTTTGTTGCTATTTAAAACTGTATCAACTCTAACGAAGAATAAATTATTTGTGATTT
>PVKA01047593.1:0-14241 GCA_004027165.1 Ctenomys sociabilis | reverse complement strand
AGGAGGAGGAGGAGGAGAGGTTTTCGTAAGTCATATATTTCTAGTGCTAGAACTTGAGTGAGTGGAACATGGCACATTTTCATTTCTTCAAAATTATTGTCAGTCACTCTTATCCATTTAAAGGCTTAGATTCAGGACTGTAACAGCTTTGCACAAAAGCTTCATTGTTTAGATGTCCAAAATTAGGTGTACAAACAGTGAAGCTGTAGTTTGGTGAAAGGAGATCCATGATTCAGTGGCCTGCATTCAGCCCTGAGCAGGCCTCACTCCCTGGCTATAATGCTGCATCCCGATAGGAATTGGAGCCTTTCGAGATTCTATTTACATTTTTAGCTATAAAATTGATTTTTGATAGTATTATTGCAGAACAGCCCCCAAGGTGGTCAGCAGATTACACTGTCATCCACGTACCACTGGGCAGTCCATGTGTAAGATCTAAATTCCTTCAAATCTTTCTTGGTGCCCAAGAGAAATGATGGGGATTCTCTTACACACAACAAAATGCTAGTCCTGCAGCACACATGCAGGTACCTCTTTCATGTTTTCTGCATTTTTAATAATCAAATAATATACTAATATATATAAGTGCTATACACACACGTGCTCACTGCTATACATTTGCACATGTATGCACAGTCTTCATGGGGTGCAATCTAATGTCCATGTCTGTGCCCCACCCACAGCAAGCAGAAGGGATCATCTGACTTTTCAGGAAAGGCTTCCTATGTTTTAGAAAAGACTCATACACACAAGCCTTTCTCTCATTTTTATTTTAAAGAAAGAAAAACAAAAACAAATACAGAATTACAAGATAATAGGAAATTAACAATAGTTACTATGTTGCATATCATTATCTTCAAAGTAGTAGCTGAGACTCCCAGATACAAGCATGCAAAAGTGGTCAAACCATTTAAGCACTAACTATTCCAACCTTTTCATTCTGTTTTCTTTTTTGAAGTAAAGAATACAGGGCAGACGATATGAGCTTGCCCCCTCGCGGTCCTAGGAGTGATTACCCAAGCGAGAAGGCGCACGGGGCACACCTCTGGATGGCTCACGTGTGCCGTGTGTGCGTGCGCAGGTGTGTGCAATGGCAGCTCGGCCTGCACCCAGCCCCTGTCCCCAGATGCCGCCTCCTTCACCCTACCGGTGGCCACAGTCACAGGGACCCCAGCATCACAGACAGGAATTGGCACCGCGAGGAGCAGGGGTGCGGATTCTACCACATGGTTGTGCTCTCTGTGCCCCATGTTCGAGTCCTCTCGGTGACCCCTGAGCCCAGGTGGGCCCTGAGCTGGAGGACAGGCCCAGCTCAGCTGCTCCAGCACAGCTCAACCTTGGGGTCAGCAGGGCATTGGGGCCTTTAGAATCAGCTGGGCAGATCACCACGGGGGCATCCTCATATAGAGCAGTTCCCAGAAGACAGCCTGGGACTTATCTGGGTCTCTAGAAACAGTGAGGAATCTCTGGAAGTAGCTGCAGCACCCTCTTTCTCCGGACTATCACTGCGGCAGTGACCCCTGAATCCAGTCTCCTGGACACTGATAGAGCTGTCCTGCTGCAGCTCCCACTCCAGGAGAGCGGCCTTCCTGCCCCTGAGACCCAAGACCCAGGTGCTCCCCAGGGAAGCCCTCCTGGTGACTTCTCAAGGCCTCAGGTGCAGGAGCCACGTGGGCTGGGTCCATGGCGGGCAAGGACAGCATAGGTGCTGGATTCCACCATGGACTGTGGGGACACCTCTGGAGCGCCCCTCAATGTGAGGGCCTGGTGGTCCAGTTGGGCATAAGTCACCTCCTGTGGGCCCTGTAGTGGGATCAGAGAAGAGAACAGGAGGAGGTGGCAGGGGCTGAGTACCCCACATTCTGCAACACTGCCATCTTTCCATCCCCTCCAACAGTATCAGCTCTGGTCCTGCAACCAGTGGAATGTGGTAGGCAGCAGCAGGTCACTTCCTGGACAGGCCTCCACCTTGGATGCAGGCCCCAGCCCTACTCCCCTCTGTGAGCACAGCCCCTGCCGCTCTTCCTCTGCACCCCAGGCCGACAGCACACCAGTCCACCAGCTCAGCTTCCCTGAGTCCCTGACCCAGGTGGGATTTGAGCCCTGCTAAGCGGGTTCTTTGTTCCGCAGTGTCCATAACCCTTCCTGAGACTTACGGAGGGGTCCTGCTCTCTGCCCTGCGGAAGAGGTTGGTCAGTTGCTGCCCGGTCTGGGGAGGAGATGACATGTGGTCAGGCCTCAAGTGAACATCAGTGGGTGATTATGACTAGGCCCTGCACTCCACCCATGGCCTCCTAGAATGCTTCCAGAAGCCCCTTCGCCATCCACCTACTGACTCACCAAGGGAACCTTTCATGCCCATCCCAGCCTTTTTACCTGCTGTCCTCCCCAGGCTGACTCTGGCCAGGCTACACCTGAGGGAGAAGAACAATGGGATTAGAACAAGCTGGGGTGGAAGAAGGGAGAGGTGGGGTCACAAGGTGGAGGGAGAGGTGGGGTCACAGGGTGGGGGGATGCACCTCTCTTGAGACCTCTGCTCCTGGTCCTGTTGTCTGGGTGGCCCTGAAAACAGTCAGGGGTGCATGTTATGGAGGCCTTGTTCCAAGGACCCCAGCAGCCAGCCTGGGACAACCTTCTCTCACCCCAAGTCCTACCCTGTTTATTCTGACGCTGGTGACGCAAGCAGAAGAGGACGAGCAGCAGGAGCAGGAGCAGCAAGCTCACAGAGGCACCGATGAGGAGGTAAACGTGCTGTACCTCCAGCCCGTGGGCAGCTAGAGGAGACAGAGCCGGGTCACCAGCAGAACCTCCCTCAGGGCACGCCCTGACCACACTCACAGTGGGTGCCTGTCACGGACAGGCTCCTGTGGGAGACATCAGCAATGCAGCAGGCTTGGAACACAGGGACCCTGCCTCTCTCATGTACAGTGGTCAGCAGCCAACAGCAAAGCAGGACCCTCCCCTTTCCAAGGCACACCCCAGGCTGTGTACCCAGAGTCACCGTGACTCACCGAGGTGACTGTCATCCACTGGTGTCTGTGTGACTCTTGGAGTGGTGCAGTCTGCAGAGAGATCAAAGGCCCAAGCTGCTCAGGGTAGTGCTGCGTGCTCCCAGGTCACCTGTCCTCTGGACTCTTGTCCACACTTTACATATATTTTTAATCTTTTGTTTATTTATTTAGTACAGGGTCTCACTTCACAGCTCAGACTCAGTGATCCTCCTGCCTCAGCCTCCCCAGTGCTGGCATTGCAGGCATGCACCATCACACCGACTACTGGAGATTGAACCCTGGTAGTTGTGCTTGCCAGGCCAGGCAGGTCCTTAGACCACTGAGCTGTCTCTCAAGCACCTTGTGCCCACTTAAATCATCTGCATTTTATTAGCCACATTTTCAAAACATGATGAGGTGTGAGAGGCCAGGCTGCCACGTCCCCCTGCAGTGGTTACTGTTGAATGCATAGGCAGAGCCCGGTGCACAGCACTAAGTACCAGGGATGTCCTCTGCCTGGTGAGACCAGTCTCCTGAGGCAGACTTCTGACACTTAGCCCTGACCATCAGTCCCAGCACAGAGAAGCTGGTGAATGCCAGGGCAGTGGCTGCTTACTGACCCCCCCAGAAGCAGGGCCTATTCGGGGGACTGAAGTCTCCGGGGGCCACAGCAAGATTTAGAGCGAGGACAGCTACTGAAAACCAACCCTGCTCAGGGCATTGCCCCAGCATCACCAGAGAGCACACCGGGTCTCTGCGCAGCCCCAAACAATGCCCTAGGTCTCAGCAGAGAGAAGAGAAGGGAGGAGGAGAGGGAGCGCACCCTGTGCTGGTCCAGCTGCTGGGGAGGTCGCCCCTCTGCCCCACTCACCACATGCCCTGCTGATGTCACAAGTGATCTGTGGACAGCAACTGCAAAGCCCAGGCAGAAAAAGTGGAGAAAAGGACATCCTAACTGGGCCCTGGCCCTAGCAACTCTGCGGAGCTGACCACAAATGGACAAGGGCCAACCCCTCTCCGAGCTTCTCCCAAACACCATGCCACCAGGGTCAGGCTCATCCCTGAACTGTGAGCCCTGTCCATTTATCAGGAGGGGCCACAACAGAAGGGGCATATTGCTGGTGCCACAGGGTTCTCACTCCTGAAAAACATGCAGAACAACCAGGTCCAGGGCAACTCCAGGATCTTACTGCGTGGTGACCAAGCAGATGATTTCTGATAGATGCAGCAGTAATGCCCAGTATTCACCAAGGTGACACGGAATCTGGCTTCTGTCTTGGAAGTTGAATTGTTTGCCTCATTCTGAACTGTGGAACAACTCTTCTCAGGAGAACACTTCTCCAGTCGCAGTAGGTCAAAGCCCCCTTGGGCCCGGCACACGATGGTAACAATGCTCCCTCCGCGTGACACACGGCCTGGTTCTACAGAGATGGAGGGTGCAGGCAGAAGTCCTAAGGAAGCAGAGCAGGCCTCAGTGTCCACCGAGTTGAAATCACCACACACATAGCACATTCAGGGGCTCCACTCACTGTCTATGGCAAACTTATAGAGCTTGGGTAACCATGAGCCAATGTGACTTCATATATTTCCACCGCTCCCCTTGTGATCCCTGTTCACCCTCACAGTAGGGATCCCCAACCTGGGCAAGCCTTGGCCTGGTCTTGGGTTTTCCAGAAGCCTTGTAATGAGCACAGGGTAGCTTTGGGGAGTCTGATGTGAGCCACTTCCCTCCTGCCCGTGGCCACGGCCCAGGGCCTGTGCAGCAATCCTCCTGGGGATCCCTCAGCGCTTCCTATGCTCATCTTAGCTTCCTCTCTATTTCCTGATTATCCTACCTGAGGTGGAGCTGAGGAAGACAAGCTCGTAGCCACATAAGAGCAAGCCCTGTAAGAGCCAGGAGCTGCAGAGGGTTGGACAGACCATATTCATCGTCACTCTTTCCCCCTGACACATAAAGGCGATGGCTCAGATTTCATCCTTACAGCTGACATATAAATACATACACATAAGAGGTGTCGACTAAATATGGAAGTGTCCGTCACACATACGTGGGCTGCACTGCACAGTGGGTTCGTGTAGGTATATGTCGAAGAATGATGAAATAGGTTTTCACACTCAAGGACACCCCACATCCTCCAAATACTGTGTGAGAACATTCAGCTTATTTTGCTCTTAAAATTTAAGGCACAATTTAAGTAGGTCTCATTAACCTGTTCTTTAAATGGTCTGAACTCACTCTAGTGGAAATTTTGCACACTTGGTCCCTCTTCCAGGTATGTAGGAACAAGTGCCTCAGGTAGAGTGGGTCAGAAGTGGCTGGCAGGGGGCCTCTGGTCCCTCCTTCCTGTGGCCTTTCAACTACATGGTAGTCCTCTTTGCACCCAGGTCTCCTTCCCTTTGCCATAGCTTCACAGCTGTACAACACCAGGACACAGTCCCTGCCCTTGGAGCTGACACTGGGCAGAGTCAGACACTGACAGATAACTGTCCCCACCCACAGCTACAGCTGAGATGAGTGCCCTGGGGAGGGCAGGGATCTGGCCCAGGTGGGAGGTTGTCACCCACCTTTTGTGCTGGGAAAGGACACCCCACTGAGCCCAGGACAAGTGGGGATCCCTGTGCTGAGAGTCCAGGGACAGCAAAGCCGAATGGCCAGCTTCCAGGATTTCCAGAGGACACCGGGGTCCCCCTGGACAGGAGGAGGAGGCTGGAAGACCCACCAGGGACCCAGAGACTGTGGCCCAATGAGGTGTCTTGGTCTTGTCCACCACTCAGAGGCAATTTGCAGTACTCTCATCCTGAAAGAAGATGCTCTGTGCGTGTGCTTATGAGCTCTTGTATGTTACATACTTGCTACAAAATGTCATGCTGTGTGTGGTAAACAGGTGCAGGCTAGTTTGTCAATCCACAACTCAGCCTGGGCCAAGGAGGCAGCTCAGTGCACAAGCGCAGGCCCGAGAAGCGCATGCTGCTCAGTTATACTCTTGACACTGAAAAGTCTTGGCCTGTGAGCTAAACAGGAGCTTGTACATAAGTAAAAATGATAGGAAGTCAGGGTATCTAGGGATGAAAACCCTAGCTGAATGATGAGACAAGTGCGTGGCAGATAGCCATGCCCAGACCTGAGAGCTGAGCCGCTCTGATTCTGTCTGATGGTGAACCTGGGAAGCCTCTGAGGAGCAGCAGATTTTTACCATAACAAACATATATACATGAGCCTTTCAGTGAACTTTAAATATCATGGAAGGTAAGACAGAGCCCTGGGGACCCAAGTCAGTTTCTATCCTGCTCCTGCTCAGAAGAAGCTAGGGGAAGTGTGGGTGCCTAAGGAATTTGAGACTCAAGGGCTCAGCCTGGGTTCTTCTGGAACTGAGTCTCTGCTGAGGACATCAGCGTGTCACGAGGACACTGATCTCTTTAGTCATTGCTACACCAGTCTCCTCACTGACAGACAGACCAGCCAAAGCATCCAAGTATGGGCAAGAGCACCAGGAGAGAGTGGGGGAGGTAGAACTCAACATCCCTCATCCTACAGAGAGAGGGGACCTCTGTGCTCGGTGACATGAGATGGGCACGCAGGCATCCTCTCTGTGGGCTGAGCCTGCTCCGGGAAAGCCCTACATGATCTCATCTCCTCCTGAAGAGTCAGGAGCTGAGGAGGGATCTGTGGCGCCCACTGCGGAGAGGGACCACGCTGATGCTCAGGCACAGAGCTTCACTTAGAGAGAAGGGGGCGCTCCTGAGACCCAGGGCAGGCAGGGCAGGCTGGCTGCAGCTCATAGCGACACAGAGCACATTTCAGATGGCTCAGAGGGCAGACATGACGTGACCTCACCACGAAAATAAGCCTATGAGATGGGTAGGAGCATAATTCAATTCCTCTAAATATGAACATTATATAACCACATCGTTCAGTGAAGATTACATATAAAAAATTGCAATTTCTCCTTAGAAACAAGAAAACGACAGACAGAAAACATGATTAAGATGAACATGGTGGCACGTTCCTACAATCCCAGCACTCAGAGGCTGAGGCAGGAGGATCATTGATAGTTCCTTGGCCGCACTGTGAGTTCAAATTCAGCCTAAACTGAAACACGTGGCACTATGTCCCCCAACAAAAACAACAGCAACAATCACAGAAAAGGGAGCTGGCTGTAGGCCACAGACTTCCAGTGTCACAACAGGAGACCTTGGTAGGACACCCTAGCCCGGGAACCAGCTCCCTCCTGCCCAGCAGAGTTAACAGGACTCACCCTCTGCTGCAAGGATCTCCTGGCCCAGGAAGAACCCTGGAAGAGAAGCCCAGTTATGAATTCCCAATGGCGAAGGTTCTGAAGGGTGGAGCAGCAGGGGCTCCCACAGTTACCCAAACCCCGCACCTCACAGGGACATGGAGCCCTGATCCCGCTTGCTTAGAAAGACTCCCAGACCCCAGCAGGTGGGCTCTGCCCTCCCCAGCCCTTCAAGCACACAGCCTGCTGCACAGTCATGGAACTCTTTCTATGAGCAAGTCCAGCAGGAACAGAGCAGCAGCCACGGGTCTCCTGCTGAACCCACAACCTCCTGGCTGGCGTCAGGCTGAGCAGGGATCAGGACCCCTTCCCCAAGTCTCCTGCCTTGGTCTCTCCAACCCTGCCATTGTCTCAACTCACCAAAGGCCAGAAAGGAGAAGAGCCTTGGTCTGGGAAGGGCCATGGTCTGGGGCTGAGACCCCGGGACCGACAGCACCAGGAAGTGGTCACTCAGACCCAAACCGTTCCTGTCTCAGAGACACAGTCAGAAAAAGGAGGATCGCAGTCTCCCCTCTCCTGTCCCTCACTCCCCACAGGCAGGAGGCAGCCTCCCTGCAGAAGGGGGTTCTGAGGGAATGTTCAGATGGTGGCTCCACGGCACAAGCTCCAGTTCTTGAAGCAGTGTCCCTGGGCAGGATGTCGCAACACAAACGCCATCAATTCCTCACACTGAAAATGGGAACCTCAGCTCCCTCCTGCCAGTGTGAGGACTGAGGTCCCTGAGAAACCCCAGTGAGACAGTAATGAAACCACAAGCACCTCCTAGACATGTGATTCTCTCAGTCCCTCAGCTGAGCGTATTCCTACAGAGACCGTCTTCTCAGAACCCATCCTTGATCCTGTCTCTCACAGCTGGTTGAGAAGCTGAAACCCTGTCCTACTGCAGCTGCGACTGCAAACGGTGCCATTGCTGTGGGATAGCAGGAGATGCTTGAAAATATTCCAAACCCAGCTCCCAGAGGATGCAGCTTTTACCCTGCTGGGCATGTATCTAGGGGAAGGGACAAGAATGTGTGGCAGAGAGAGCTTCATTCCTGTGCTCATTGATGGAAATGTGGGTATAATAGCAGAGCCAAGGAAACCACAGAGATTTCCACAACCAGATGGATGGCCGCAGGTGTGCTGGGTGCAGCCTCAGAAAGAGAGGGGACTCTTGCGAGGTGCAGACGCAGGTGACCTACATGCACTAGTGCACCGCCATAAGCCTGACACAGAAACTCGACTCTTGCATAGGTCCAGCCCAAGGCCCCTATGTAGTCACAGTCATAACAGCAGAATGGGGAAGGCAGATTCCTGGGCTGAGAGCAGCAGCCACGTGGAGTGGGAAATCACCCGGCTCCGGTGTTCAGCCCAGTAGGCAGCTCAGTTCGGCAGCAGTGCACTGTGACCAGCAGTGCGCACGGTGGATGTGTGTGGCAGGAGCTCCGGCAGAGCAGGTCCTCACATGCCACCAGGCCCCTGGAAACGCTGAGCCTCCTGCCAGCTCTGGGCTCACTGGGGACCAGGGAAGCAGAGTCCCAGGATGGTTGCACAACTCAAGAGTCTCCCATTCAGCTTGCACAACTCAGGCACCGGGGCCGGGTGGTGCAGAGGCCAAGAGGGACAGGAAGTCAGGACACTGACTTTGACACCCACAGTGGACACAGCGGGGCTCAGGGGACACACTGGACACCAGAAGAAAGTCAGGACCAGGGTCTGTCCCTGCGAGTGCGACCCTGGGGTTTTGACCACAAGGTCACCATGGACTCTGGGCCGGCTGCCTCCGAGCTCAGGAGGAGCAACTTCCCCAGCCCAGGCAGACGGAGGTCCACGAGGTGGCCCGCACTCACCTGGCTCTCTAGAAGGTGTGGAGCCCAAGGGGGCTGCAGGGGAAAATACGGGCTGAGCCGGCTCAGCAATCCGACTGCAAGGACTACTGCACATGCCCAGCATGGATCTGGTACTAAAAGCAGAAGGTGCGGGGATTGCAAGAGTCTTGCTTCTTGCTTAATAACGGAATTTTGAAAGAAGAACCCTGTCCTTCTTCTGTCTTCAATGGTAGCTGTCCTCATGTGACAGTGGGCCCGCAGCACTCATTTCCCTACCATGACGCAGGTGTGAGCTAGGCCACGATACTTGGCACACCAGGAGGAGGACTCCTGAGGTGTATGCCTCCCAGGATGGCCCTCACGGAACCTGTGCCCAGCTGGAGCGTGTGTCCGACTCTGACTGAGAACTGTGGGCTGAGCTGTGACCCCCTTTTTCATTAGTTCTGCTTTGTTCTGTTTGATACAGGTCCTTGCGAAGTCGCTAGTCTATCCTGGCTCATCACACTTGTGGTCCTCCAGCCCCAGCTGACAGGATAGGTGTGCCCCTCCATGCCTAGCTTCTGCAGGATTTTAAATGTGGGCCACGATGTGTGTGTGCCTTCCTTTCATTGCTTTACAAGACAAAAGGAGCACATCCGGCATGCATAGCTGGCTGGGGTTCCATACACTGCCACCCTGGGGATCAAGCAAAATCTTCCTGGTCCATGTGAACCCCCTTATTTTTACTCTGTGACTTTCTGCTATGGCTGCCGTTTTCTGCGACCTGGGTATGTGAATGAGGGTTACATGTTCGGGTTCCCTCGTGCTGTGTGTCCTGTTCCTCTGCGAGCTACCCCCCTTTGCTCCAGGACAGCTCCTAAGATGGAAGGATCCTTGCACAGAAATGCACAGAATCCTCAGAGCTCCAAGGTGCTCCACACTGGATGATCACATGCACTTCTCCACGCTAGTGAGTGGGCCTCGTTTAGTATCTACGCTCGGATGTATCGTGGGGCATTCAGCCATTGACTGCCCCTCAGTTGACAGAGACGCACTCCTCCCTCTGGATCTGAAGGATGCAACCCAGGACCGCAGGAGAACAAAATCCAGCTTTCAATCAAGTGGCACAGTGTTTGGGGAAAGTGCCTCCACATGTGTTCTATGGGGAACCATGCAGTTGACATCACTTTCACATGATCTTGGACATTTGAATGTGGTCCTTGTTTTTGGAAGTATCTATTCAAGGTTTTCTCATTTCCTCATTTTTTTTTTTTTTTTTTTTGCAGAAAAGTGGACTCTATTTTTAACTGAATAGGAGGAAATCCATTTTCTCACTGCTTGTGAGCTTCTTATAAGCTCCAAACATTGTAAGCAGCATTTCAATTCTGGTAGCGGTTTCCCTTTTCACAGTGAGTTTTGAAGGGCAGAATTTCTGCCTCATGATATTGACAAGTGTCGCTGTGTTTTCATTTCCTGATTAGTGCTTCATGCATGAGTCCTCAGTGCTCACCCACTACACAGTGCAAAGTGATTGTCCTGCCAAAGGGAAGCACACCCATCTCAGAACATGTGTACCCACTCCACCTGGCCCTGGAACCCCACAGGACAGGAATGGGCCCAGAGGAGCAGCCATATCCTCTGTGCTCCATGCCAGCTCTGGAGTGGGCACAGCAGGGTCAGAGCCTCTGGCATGAGCCAAAAAGATGCATTTCCTGGGGTTTCACCTGGGGCTGTGGGGAATAGGCTGTGTCCCCAGGGTTCCTCTTGTCCTCTTGCTCGCCATGAAGCTCCCACTAACCTGAGCCCCTGAACCACTGGGCTGGATATGTTTCTTCCACGTCACTATGTAAGTGATATAATTTTATTTTTAATTTTTTTCTTTTAGGACTACATGTTTGTAGCATATACTATCATGATTCCTCATATGTAGTTTGGGCAAATACCGGATCTCCATTCCTCTTTTATCCCTACACCTTTTGTTTCTCCCTCACGCACGCGCAGTCTCTTTATGGCTCTTTTTTTTTTTCAGTACCAGGGATAGAATTCAGGACACTGCACTTGCTACACAGGCACTTATGCTACTGAACTATCTCCCCAGCCTCCCCTCTCTCTCACTGTCTCTCTTGCTCTCACTCTCTCACTTGCTCTCTCCCTCTCAATCCCCTTGCATCTTGAGAAAGATACATCCTCCTCCTTGACTTTGCCTTGCATTTTCCTCTTCACAATGCCTATAGTTAGAGTGAGAACATGTGGAGCCCTTTCACATCGGCATCTTCAGTGAGCAGTGTACACTTAACATTTCCAAGTTGTTCCACATTCTTTTTCCTGTAGACTCATATTCCATTGACCAGCATCACTAATTTACATGCACACTTACTATAGAGTATCTTGGTTTGAATGTAGTGTGTTTTTTTTTCCAAATTGAGAGATAAAGCTGCTATGAGCCTCCCTGTGCAGCACTCCGGGAGGTCACAAGTTCTCAGGTCTTCTGGGTACAGATCAGTGAGGGCACTGGTGAATCATGGGGAGACAGGGTTTGCTTGACAGAAAGTGACCTATTGAGCTCCGGAGTGCTGTGGCCACTGATCCTGGCCACAGGGTGCCAGCCCAGGGACACATGGTGTGGCCAGGGCTGGAGATTTGGGCCATCCTAACAGGAGGCAGCCCTCCCTGGGTGCTGAGACTGCAACACAGAGGACATCAGAACCTCATGCTCTGCTCTCGTGTCCCACTCCTGGTGACAAAGCACAAGTCATGCTCAGTGAATTTCCTAGATGTAAAATTGAGAATCTCTTTCCTTAGGAGCCAGGTCGGAGTCTCATGTGGAAGACTGAACAGAGCTGAGGCAGGTGCAAGAGTGCCCAGCCCAAGAGGCGAGACTGAGTCAAACAGCTAAGCACACACTGTGCAGCCGCCACCAGGAAGTGAGAATCAGGGTGACAGCCCAGTGTGACAGCTACGATGCACAAGAACGGTGGCTTCACACTAAGGAATTCCCCTGCAAGCTCATGCGCATGACACTGCGGATTCCTCCTGGCAGAAATTGAGACTCTTCTATAGGAGAGTCGCAAGCACAGCACCATGCACACTGTGGATCTCATCACCCTGGTGGGCAGAGGGGGCCTCCAGAGAACTCCACCAAGAAGAACACAGAAGACAGAGAACACACGACGAGGTGCGAATGTGAGTGCCTTGGGGGTGACAGACCATGTCTCTGCTCAGTTTCCTTAGTCATGAATGTCACAGTGGCCACATGTGGAGGCCAGGGACACTACAAATGCACTCCGTGGCAGGAAGCCACTTCCCCACAGACATGGGAAGAGTAGAGATGCTTATGCTCCTGCTGAGCAGTCAGACAGCGCAGTCTCGTGTGGGAAGTCAGTCAATAAACACTGCCCAGGAGAGCACACAGCATATGCAGAGCCACTGCAGCACTTGCCAGCCCACACAGTAGTTCACAAGTTGGACGCCTTTGTCCTCAGCAAGAAACTGCCAACCTGAGGCTCCGAGTGGCACAGGGAACCCTCCCAGGCTCCTCCAGGAAGCAGTCTGTGTCCCAGGTTTTGGGTGGCCATCTTCGCAAGCCACAGCAGAGTGGAGGCAGATGGGTGCATGGCAGACTCTTCCTGCTTGCCGATCTGAGCCCCTTGCTCTGGACTCTCATTCAGGATCATCTCCCGACAGCCCATTCACTGTCCCTAACCCTGAACCTGGGGGGCCAGAACCTACGGGTGGGAACCCTTGGCTCTGTCCAGCCCAGATGACCACAGTGGCTCTGTCTGTGCTGCAGACAGTACTGGGATCTTAGGTGCACATGAGGTGCTGAGGGCATTTTCTGGAACACCAGCGTGGTCTGGATTTCTCATTCCATCTACCCAAGCTCTTCACACTCAGGAAGCTCAGGCTACAGAGTGACACAGAGGACTTCTGGGCGATGGCAGAAGAAGTTGTCAAGAAAGGGAACAGAACTGAGGATTTCACAAAGGACAAACAGGAGTTTAGACACTAGATAACTCCCACAGTGGCTGCTTCAGCCTTCCCGCATCTCACCACAGCAGTCCTCAAGGGAGAAGATCACAGGTAGACCTGGACTGCTCAGCGAGCTCAGCTTGTGTGGCCCCTGGCTCAGCCCTGGAATGACCCTGCTTCACAGAGCCACACGTGCTCCATGCTGTGGACCAGCTGGGCCTTGAGTCATGAGAGAGACAGCTCTCCAGTATCCTGTACCTGGCCTGTGAGTCCTCTCTTGACAACTCACATCTTGCCCTGGGACACCAGAAACTAAGCGCCTTGCTGCAGGGACCAGTAGCAAGTACAGCAGTGCAGGATGTGGGCTCTCAGCCTTGGTGGTCATTTTCTCACCAAGTGTTTCAGAGAGAAGCCACCAACCACATTGTTGGCCCTTTCCTGATGGTAAGGAGAGCTGCCCTCCCTAGATGTTCTTGTCTGTCCTGTCCCTACCTCATCATCCTCTGTCCAATTACCAAAAGCAAAGAAATGGGCAGCGCAGAGCTGGGCTTGGCAGAGGACGTCTGAGTGCTGATTGGTCGCTCAGCAGAAAGACATGGCAGTGAGAGCTGGGCCCAGCTAGAGTGGGGAACCCCGTTGGGCAGCATTTTCTGAGCCTAGGCTGAGTGACAGAGGCTCATGCTGCTCCACAGCACTGGGGCACCCTCAGGGCTGGGCTCCAGCTGTGGGGCTCTCCCTGAGTAAGCAAAGCATACCTCAAGGATTTCTACAGCCATTTTCTTGCAGAACCCAAGAGACCAGGGAGACCACTGGGGACATCAGGAGGATTTATTTCCAGGATTTTAGAAGAGAAGAACTGGATTAAAGATCTAAACATTAAAACAGAAATACTCAATCTCCTGGAAGAGAAAGTAGGAGAAACTCTTGAAGACATAGGGGTAGGTAAAGAGTTCATGAACAAACATATATTCGCACAGGAAGCTCTTGAAAGAATCAACAATTGGGATCAACTCTTCTTAAGGAGCTCCTGCATGTCAAAAGAAATTGTCAACAGAGTGAAAAGACAACCCACAAACTTTGAAAAAATCCTAACTAATAAGCAATCAGACAGAGGACTACTGTCTAGAATATATAAAGAACTAAGATATAACAGGGCCCTCAAATTTAAAGACCCAATTCAGAAATGGGCATCTGAGATGA
>PVKA01047592.1:0-14243 GCA_004027165.1 Ctenomys sociabilis | reverse complement strand
TTGCAATTGATATTCTTTTATTTTTTTAATTTTTTTATTTTCATTTTATTGAAGTTCAAATGTCACTCAGACAGTTTCAAGACACCTTAACAATACAGATTCGATAAATTAATACATTGCAAACTGTTTTCATAACATTTTGGTATTGTACAAGGTGCATGCATGATATTATATTTACAGATATTATTTTAGCAGATATCTCTTATCAGTGAATTAAGAGTGTAGCTGCTTACTTATTTTTTATACCTGAATTATATCAAAAATCCAATAATTATTTTCCTGGTGGATGACCGTAGTACTAGAAGCCGACATAATATCCTGTCCAACCACCATTAGTGCAGATCTTGCCTCTCATAGAATTATGTAGAAGCACAGCGTTATCTATCCCAATCTTGCATATAATTTCGGGCTCATCCTCACAAGCATTACCATCAACATTACCCCATTTAACTTCCTACACCCCTAAGAAGTAGGTATTAATGTTCCCTGTCATATAATTGTTATCTAACCCAGCAAGATCTTTGAAGGGACTCTTTTTCAGAAAATTGTCACTCTGTTCTAAAGGGAGGTTTCCAAATTCCCTGAAGGAAAACCTTCAACTGAGATGAACCTGCACTGAAATCTACTGGCCTATCCAGGTGCCCCTCAGGCCTTGTCTCTGGCCTCCTGATCCGTCTACTGCTCACCCTGAAGTAACCAACCCAAGAAACTCACAGCAGCGGCCACTTTCAGGACCACAGCTCTTGGAGGCCCTGCACAGGTGAGAGACACTGGCAGCCACTTCAAACAGAGTCCTAATAAGCCCATTCTCCTGCCGAGGCCCTGAGGCAGGGAACATGACAGGTTCTGTCCAGCTCCTCAGCGGTGCTGCCATACCCTGGAATGGCTCCATCCCTTGGAACCACTGCCCTCTCCTACACTCCTTAGTCTAAGAAGGGTGACCCTGGCTGTCCACCATGATCATGCCATATTCGGAAGACTTGAGGAAAGCAGAGAAATAAGATGCATCTCAATCGAGTTTGACTTTCTAATGGACCATGAAGGCCCTCCACATCATTCAGCTGACTCTTAGTGAGCTGTGCAGTAGCCCAGAGCCCAGCCCTAGGAGCCACAGGGAAGCTGGTTCTCTGCTATCTGGTAGAAGCAAGACTTCCTAAAGGAGGCCACTGTAGTCAGGGGCTGGGGGCTCACAGAAAAAGTGGCTTCCAACCTCCAACAATCTGATTAAGGCAGTAACAGGATTAGGCACATTTACAGATAAGGAAATTGAGGCAAGATGGACTGAGTAACTTGCCCACTAAAACACCTTGCCAGCAGTGGGATGGAGCTAAAAGCCTGTCCAGTTGCCCCCTGCACCAGGGTATATCCTGGTGCCCCAGAACTTGTGCATGACACTCAGGAAGCTCCTATCGCCTGACGTCTCTCAGCCAGCCCCTGGCCAGACTGGACCTAGCACTTGGGCCTCTTCTGGATGAAGGTCCAGAGAACATGAAGGGATATGGGTGGGCACAAAGGCGGCAGCAGCACAGACCTGGCAAAAAGCATGGTTTCCCCTTTTGTACCCTCCTGCCATTCCTGTCAGAAGAAGCCAGCACAGAAAGTGGCCCCAGGTGAGTGCTTAGCCAATAAGCCTTGGCTCCATGGGCAGGGAAAGGTCCTATTCATAAAGAGCTTGCCTTTGAGGCAGCTGAAGATGGTAAGATCTGCCTGGGTCCCTCCTTGCCTCTTCTTTCCACAGCACAGATGGCAAAGCTGGGCCCCAGAGCATCAAATGTCAACAGCTAGTTAATTAGACCATGACCAAGGTGAGTGAGGCAGGGTGCTGGGTGCATCCATTGTCTTATCATCCAGTGAGTGAGGCTCTGTGCTGAGCTCATCCATCGTCTTATTGTCCATGTCGGTCACTGCGCAACCTATAAAACTCAAGCTAATCCTGCCTCTCCTGCCTCAATGACTCCCTTTCTCTTTGCTTCATTTCTCCATTTGTAAGACTGTTCATTTAAACTACATACAGCTCAGCATCCACAATTCCCTTTTAGTCTAAAAAGTAGTTGGCTCCGGACCTAATTACAATAAATCAATTTCAGATAATGTCACACACACACCCCTGCACTCCCATTTGCCTGTCATCGTTGAGAGTAACCACTTACTGAGTCATCAAAGAGAAGGCCATCAGATGGAGAGAGGAGACAGGCCAAAAGAACAGTCTGAACAAAATGGATTTGAGCTCTCCAAAAATTTCTTCCCCTTCCCATTGGAAGATTTTATCATGCTGTATGTAAGCACAGGGCAGCTGAGAAAAGGAACAGCAGCTCACTGCACCCCATGGTGAAGAATAATAGGGTCCCTGATGCAGTGGAACCCTAGGGCGATAGAATACCCTCTACATGTAATGACATGGGGCCTAAAGACAAGAGCCTCTCTCCCACCCTGCCTCTGCCTCCCACCAACCTCCCATGATGGCTGAGCACCCTCCATCAGAGTTAGTCTTTGGAAAACTGTGTTTAATCATCATAAAGACAATAGCAGCTCCTAATTCTTGAGCCCCCAGTGTGTGCACTCCACATGCCTCATCCTATTTAAAGTCCTGTGAGATACACACCAGCTACCTCTATTGACAGATGAGCAAAGAAAGGTTCAGCCCCAAGAAGTCATTGATCAGAATCACAAAGCCAGTTGAGTGCACCCTGGAGTTGAAGCGTGGTCAATCTGCCCCTAGCCATGCTGCCACATTATCCTCTGGGGTGACAAACATGGCTCAGAGTCTCTTCATTTAGCCATGGATCTTCTAGATGGTCCTTGTGAAAAATGAAGCAATGTATTTTTTTAAACAACCAGAGCGATCTAATCATGTACTAGATAATAGGTGTTACCAAGGAAACATTAAGGGTGACAGTGACCTAGTTATGTAAGGAGATGCTTAGGTCTTTGGAAATGTCACCTGGATTACATAGCAATGTGGAAACCTGAAATGTGGAATTTACAAAATGATTCAAGAGACAAAGGAAGCAAAAAGTGCAAAAAAATCTACTACTCATTTCATCCGTGTGATGGCTATAATTCAGCATGGCTGAATTAGGAATACACGGAAACCAGGAAAAAGCATTATTTGGGCTATGTCTGTGGCAGCTTTTCCAGAGAGATCAGCATGGGTCTAGTGGCCTAGGCATGGACAGCCACCCTCAGTGTAGGTGGCACCATCCAACCCACGGAGGGCCTGGAGAGAACAGATCCAGAATGTGAACATGTCATTGTCAAAGCTGGAGCATGTGTGTTTCCTGCCTTGGACAACAGGACTCCAAGCTTTCTGTGGGCTGCAAGAAGCCTCTTTACTGGGTCCCCAGGCCGCTGACCAAGGGTTACTCCATCAATTTCCATTTCTGAGGCCACGCTACTGGCTTTCCAGGGTCTCTGGCCTGCAGGTGACCTGCCATGGTTGCTATAATCACATGATCTCATTCCCCTAATAAAATTCCCTTCTGAGATACCTATACATGTGTCTCTTGATTCCAACTCTCTGGAGAATTCTAATATAGTACTTTGGAGTACACTTGAAAATATTCATAATTATACATTTAAAACATGCAACAACACTAGTCACCAGGAAAATGCAAATCAAACCCAGAATTACGATCGCTACTATCAAAAAATAAAAAATAGCAAGAAGTGGTGGGGATAGTAACAAATTAAAACTCCTGTAAATCGTTGGTGGGAATGTAAAATGGTGCTGCCACTGTAGCAATCATAATGGCAGTTCCTCTAAAAATAAAAATAGAGTTATTACATAATCCAACAATTCCATCTCTGGGTACAGCCAGGAAAGAATTGAAAGCAGGAACTTCAAGAGCTGTATACTTTCATATCAGTACAAGTCACATTAGCCAAAAGGCAGAAGGAACCCAAGTGCCCGCTGACAGATGAATGGATAAACCAAATACGGTCTCTCCTTAAAGTGGAATATTATTTGGCCTTTAAGAGAAGAAAATTCTAACACATTTAATAACATGAGTGAGCCCTGAGGACCTTTTTTCAAGTGAAGTGAGCCAACCACAAAATGACAAACACTGCGTGACTCCACTGACATGAAACAATCTAGAGCAGTCAGGTTCATAAAGACCAAAAGTGGAAGGACAGTCGCCAGGGGTTGGGGGAGGGGAACAAACGGGGACTATTTTGTGGGGACTGAGCTATAGTTTTCCAAGGGGAAGATGTTGGTCACATAGCCCTGTGAGTACCCTTGACACTATTGCACATTTAAGAAAATGGTCAAGACATTGAAAGTTCTATGTATTTTACCATAATTTCCTCAAAATGAAAATACCCAGCCACACACCAAACTGAATCATGAGGCAGATTTGTGTGTCTGTAGGAAAGTTCTCTAAAAGCTAGCTTTACTTGAGTGAAAGCAACCAGAGCAGAGTGGCTACCTGCACACATGGAAAATAATGCACAGGGTACTGAGCAGTGGTTGTCTCTGGGAAAGGAGACTGAGGTACCTGAGGAATAGGAAGTTTGAATTTTCTCTTTGTATATGTTGCTTGAACTTTTTGTGTGCAGTACTGGGAAATGAAAATGGGATCTTCATGCTGAACTACATTCCAGACCTGTTAAAAAAAATTTTTGAGACAAGGTCTTACTAAATTACCACGAAGGGACTCCAATTTGCAGTCCTCCTACATGGCATTCGTAATCAAATGAGGCTGATTTTTTTCATGCAACTTCAACCCCTGCAATCCCTGCAAGAAACCATCACCAGTCCCAGCTGGCTGTGAGACAGACCTGGCACTGTCCCTGGGGGATCATAGTGGTAGGCCTATGGAGATTGAACCAGCACATGAAGCCAACTGAGACCTCACTGGAGCCTGAACTGTTGATGTAAAGAGCCAGTCTAGGAAAGGAGCATAGGCTGAGGAAGAAGGAACCCCTAGGGCAGCCCTATGGCACCTACTCTACAGAACTGAGGTACAGAAAAATGGAATGATAAGCCTGGATTCTGTTCTAGCCATCATGCTATACTGTGGTGACTCTCTAGATACAACTCAGCATTTCACTGGGCAGAAGTAATAGAAACCCAATTTGGCAAGCTAGAGCAAAAAAATATAGATCAGGCCAGTCAGATATCTCAGTGGACTAAAGCACCTACTTGGACACAGCACAGCAGCTAGGGTTTGATCCTCAGCATGCTGTGCTGGCCCTGGCCCCGAGGCATGCTGAGATATTGATTGAAACTGGGTGTGGTGGCATAGGCCTGTAATCCCAGTGCTTGGGAGGCTGAAACAGGAGGATCACTACCTCCTGTCCAATCTACCCTATAGACCCTGTACTAAATACATTAATAATAATAATTGTTAAATAGGTCTTGCTTTATCTTGGTCTTAACCATCCAGCAGAAAAATATAAAAACGAGGTATAAAAAGTAAAGCCATGTTAATATGCTGAGGTATAAAAGGCTCAAGTCTACAACTTCTCACAATGCCCGTCCTATGGATAAAACACTACTATTATGGACTATTGGATTATATTGGATTATTTTGCTGAATTCACATACCTACAATATTTAAATGACAATGGAATACCCATCTCTGACAAAACTAAATAAAAAAGGGGATACAAATATGCAACCATTTTGTATCTGTATATTCAAAATAGTTAGGATAGATATACAGCTTCATTATCCTAATTCAATGAATAGATTTGTTCTAATAGTGTTTGTGGACAAGATATCATGTCTGCATCTTGTACAATGAATAACTACTAAGATAACAATATACAATGTATTGATTATTGAACTATCCTACTAATCAGTTTTGAAACTGCCTCATTGCTGTTTATTTCTCAATAGAATTATTTAAAATAATAAATAAAAATACAATAGATCATGAAACTGAAAAGTCCATAAGTTCTGCTTTAAGTCAAGCTGGATCTTGGTACTCAGATAATATGTGGAATCCACCTCCATTCTTTTCTCCAAGATAGGCTGTACCATCTATCAGAATACAAATGATAGTCCAGACATAGGTTCTGTACTGCCACAGAGCCACTGAGACTCTTACCAGCAATCCATGCAAGATTGGGCCTTGTAGGCTATGCCTGAGTTTAACTTTGTTTCTAAGCCAACCCCTATGATTTGAAGGAGACGAAAGACAACATCAATCATACAGCTCTGAGGATTGATTGCAAAGGAGGGACAACTCCCAGAAAGGAAATTAAGTGACAGTTTTCAAAGTATAGATGATGGCTCTTGGGAAGCCACAAACACTAGCAATCCCTCTAAAGCATTAGAGCTTATAATTCTGCAATGCAGGGTCAGACAGGATGAGAGGGAGGTTACTATTATATGGAATTCTACTCTGTCATATGCATGGCATTTTCCACAACCGAGAGGAGAGCCAAATACACAGAGAAATTGGCAGGATGTCACCATTGGGTCCAATGTCACACATGTTTCCTGGGCTCAGAAGAAAACAAGGATTATGAGTTTGCAGCTACAGGATCTGAATTCTCTCCCAGATTCTGGTACTTATTGGCCTTGTAGCCTTGGAAGGATAGATGTTGTTCTTAGCTCCAGCTCCTTCATCTGGAAGACAGGAGTGCTAAAGTCTTACTAGTAGAACTGTGAGTAAGGACTGTGAGAAGCACGTGGAGGGCCTGACCCCACAGTGGCACACACTGGAACGCAGGGGCTACATCGAGGGTCACACTCCTGGGAAAGGCTTTGGGCAGAATCTAGGGCTGCCGAGATAACTCAGTAGTTTAAGCACCTGTCTGGCAAGCACAAGGACTCAGGTACAATCCCTGGTACTGCATGCCATGCTGGACCCAGAACCCCAGGCACTGGAGAAACCAGGCATGGTGGTGCATGCCTGTAATCCCAGCACTGGGAAGGCTAAAACAAGAGGATCACAAGTCTAAGCTGTGTAGTGAGACTCTGTACCTAATAAATAAATAAAAGATTTTTAAAAACCAAGTTATATCATGTACATATCATTCCCTATAATGAATGTGATCATTATGTATACCTCGAATGTACCAACAAACTTAATTAAAAGAAAGCGATCTTTTTTTTTCCTTTGGTGGTTGGTCGACTTTAACAAAAAGAAATAAAACAAAAGCCAAAGCTAGGGCCTTCCCAAGGCACACAACTGCAGTGGTGACAGTTCAAGGAAAACCAGCACAGCCAAGCCAATTGGTGGCAAAGATAAAGCTTCCTAGGGCTAGGTCCTCCTGAGGCTTCCTTGAGAGAGTGAAGCTGAAAGCAGGAAGGAGAATGCTGCTCACCAGTACAGGGCTGCTGTACTGCACACGTCAGCACCACTGCAGCTAGAAAGTAACCACACCCCTCTCTGATCTGAGCTACAAAAACTAGGTCTTGAATTATTCAACTTGTGAATGACACAAGAACCAGAAAGACAGATCCAGGCCTGAGCTCTCACCCTGGTATAGGGCTTGCACAACTCTGAACTCAGCCATTGCAAAACACCAAACTAATGGCTCCTGGAGTGGATATCATAAGACTCACATCCCTTGTGGCCCTAACATATGTGCAGTACATTTTAGGTGATTTGAGCTCTGGACAGAATTAACATTAAAGTGTCCAGAAAGACTCTTCTTATGCCAAGTTTAAATTAAGGCAAGCCACTCCCTTAAAACATCCTGATTGTATCCAGAGTTGCATAACTGCCAACCTGCCATCTGAATGAGTTGTAGCTCTGGACTGTACACATCAGCACCACTGCAGCTAGAAAATCATCATGTCCAAGAACTAGGTCTTGAATTATTCAACTTGTGAATGACACAGGAACTGGAAGGATAGGTCCATGCCTGAGTTATAACCTCTGACGGAAAAGTAAGCTGTTCTGCCCACCCTGGACCTTAGCACGCAGGCGGCACACCATCATGCTTTGCATGAGGGGGGGCAAGAGAGACAACAGCTTAAAGCAAGGTCAACCAACTATAGCTCGCAGGTCAAATCCAGCCTACTCCAAGTTTCATAACTAAAGCTTGATCAGAACATTGATTTAGGTATTTTTCCTCAAAGGTTTGACAGGACAACAGCTACAGTGAGGAGTTGCAGCAGGCACCATTTAACCAACAAGGCCACAAATATTCCTTTACAGAAAATATTGCCACCCTCTGCTTGAAAACAAAGTCAACAGGCTTCTCAAGGGCAGCACTTCCCCGGGGATTTCAAGCTATGTATTGGGCAATGTGAATGTATTTGAAAGAAATTTCCCAAACCCATCAGATGACAAAGCCTCTCTTCCCCAGGGCATCTCACAGAGCCTGATGTCCACAGCGCACTGGCCACGTGGGCTTTGTGCAATCTGAACAGGGTGGCCTGGAATAGAGGTTAGGATGCCACAGGAGCCCTCAGGCTGGGTGACTCAGAGGAGGGATCTAGGGTCCCTGGACCACAGGTTCTTCCTGCTTCCCACAACCAAAAGCCCCAGGACCCCTCAGTCTGTGCATATCACACTTCAGTTCCATCACCAAAGCCTGCAGGAAAACATAACTGAGAGCTTTTTGCTTGGAAAATGACCATGAGCACACCCTATAATGAATACCCTATGGAACCCAAGACTGGCCCTCAGGCTCAGTTCTGCTTGGGACCGGGAGGTCACAAAACTGGAACCACTTCCCAACAACTCCCTGAGAACATGAGTCCTCACTCCTTTACAGAAGCAAAAGGAAGCAGCACCAGGATGCAGCTCTGCACACCCAACATGACCTGCCCTGCTAGGGCCTCAGCCCTGTCTCCCTGGCCCCAGGGTCACAGCTGGCCATGGACCAGCCTGGCAGATGGAAGCAGCTGCTCCTCCTCTGGCCCAGGCTCCAGGTACTCAGGGCCCCTGTCTGCCACAGATCCCACACCCCACTGTGATTCCTGTCTGGCCATTCGTGCCCCAGATCTGGGCAGGAATAGTGCCGCAGGAGCTCCCTGCCACCCTAGGCACATGGGTGGAAAAGGCAATCTCTGCCCTGCAGGGTGCACAATACTCTTAAGGGCAATCACAAGTCAGGCAAAGCTCTACGCACGAAGGAGACTACGAAAGGCTTCCTGGAGGGTGGAGCTTCTGACCTGTCCAGCAGCATATGAAAAACAGCAGCAAGGGTACAAAGATGTCAGAGTAGGTGCAGCCTACCCCCAGGGCAAGGAGCAGAAAAGCTTGGAGCACAGTAGAGACGACCCATCAGAAGAGCCTCTGTGAATGTGTAGCCTCTCTGGGACCAAATGGCAGCCAAGCAGCCTGGGTGGCAGGAGAGGAATCTGCCATCTGCAAGTCCCATCACAACTTGTGCAGCAGGATCAAGGCTGGAAACTCACAGCAAGCCTCACTATTCACCCCACATTCAGAAGAAATAACCCTAGCAGCAGCCGTGTCAGTACACAGTGTGCCCACAATGTGCAAAGGACTGCATGCACATTCTGTTCCTACCAACACCCTTGTGAGCTCGGTCAATTAGCCACATTTTCCTAAGAAGCAGAAGTTCAGAGAAGTTAAGTAACTTGCCTGGGGGCACAGAGTGAAGAAGCTGCTGCTTACCCACACTTTCTTAACCTCCTCTTGGTGGTGGTGGGGCAAGGGTTCCCAGCACACGGGTTAGAGCTACAGCTGCTGAGTCATTTCCTCCCCTCCCCTCAACCACAGGTTGCAATAGCTGCGGCAGGTGGCCCTCAACCAGGAACCACCACGAGCATGTCTCTAGCTCTGCCACCTGGCACCTAGTAGGTGTTCAGCAAATAGCCACGGAATGAACAAACGCTCATAAGGCTGTTTCGAAATGACTGAAACACACTCCATGGCAACCAGCTTTTCTCTTTAATCTGTGTTGAAAGACAAAATGAAGCTCTCCAAATATTTGCATGATTATAATCCATCTTGAAATTGAAATGCATTTTCCCAAATTACCCACTGTGTCTGGTTTCAAAGAAGTTCTATTCTTGTAGAGTTGAGCTTACAAGATGGAATGTGTCAAATCTTGGCAGCAAGGAGAGAGGCCTCACGAATGTACCAAAGACAGTGGCCAACCCTGACAATTCTCCACTCCACACAAGATCACACAGGCGAGGTTGCATTTTTCCTCTGAGGTGGTGGAGCTCTGTGTGTGGCCTTCTCCTCTTCATAGTTAATCATTCTTTCCACTAATGCAAGAATTGATGCAATAAATCTCACGACTGTTCATGGTCTCACTATGGTGGTTGTGGAGTTATTGGCCAAAAATGGAGCATCTCGTTTAAGGCCATCTGTATCTGTGTGTTACATAGATTGAAGCTGGGAGACAAATGGAAGGTACCCACCACCAAGTGAAGGTCTAGTCTTTAGAGAAGGGGCTTATGAGTGATTTGGGTTTCAGAGCACAATAGGCCATGTGTCTCCAGGGACCATAGCTGTCCCACTGGATGGAACCATTTAGTCCAGCTATAGAGGCACCAGCGATGGCAGGGACAGGAATGTGGTTGTAAAGCAAGAGCAAGTGAGTCCTCAGATCCTGATTAGGGTGTGGAAGAGGACTGAGAATAGCTATGAGCCTTAGGTGGGGATCAGGAGGAGACCAGAGCCTTCTGCTCACTAATCTAGCCACCTGGTTATTACCTTCCCTTGGTGACGCTACTGCTGGCTCCGGTCAGTATCCCCCCCCCCCGCCCTTAGGACATTACTTCTAGCACCTCTTGAGCCAGAGTACATCTGAAATCTCTGTCTCTTGTGCACATCCCAGAATATGACATGCACAGATACTCATAGATGGTAGTCAAATGGCAATAATCCTTTTCAAAGGGTCTGTCCTTAGAGACCTCTGATACAAAGCCAAAAAACAAATATTTGATTAGTCTTAGAGACAGGCTTACAGCAAGTTGTTTAGGAGCAAGGTGTTCAGAAGATATTGTTTTTATGCATGGACCAGATTTTGCTGTTACCTTCTATCATCCATGTTGAAAATTCTGTTTAAAGAAAAATATCCTTTTCTGGCTCAGGGTCCAGTAATACCTGGTGAGGGTGTAGGTTGTTTGGCATGCCAGGCTGTTAAAGAAAATTAGGTGGAGCAGAAGGGATCACCACTCAGTAGGACAGGATCTCCACCCTTCCAGGAGGCTTCCCCTGGGGTTGACACTAAGTCTCACAGATTCCTTTGCACCAATGTCTGAACCTCTTTTCTTCCAGGGATTCTGGGATCACTCATGGCCAGGCCCCGGGATAGGTACAGAAATAGCTGCAGCTTGGTTCCTGCCCAAGAGCTGAGGGCTTGATGGAACCCATGGTTCCCACTCGGCACCTGAATCTGTGAGAGGGCCCAGCAAGGGAGCTGCTGAGCCTGCCAGGCCTGCAGTGACGTCAGAAGGCATAAGTTCAAGGACATTCCTATATAGAAGCAATGCTCTTTCTCTGCAGAGAGTGAAGAAAGTCCCCCAACTTGGGATCCTAAGGCATAATACACAAAAGGTGTTCTGTGTCCAATTAAGACACTGAGAAGTAGTGTTCCCAAGAGAAATATGTCTCACTTCCAGGACTCTTCCAGAACATCTCCCCACTGCCTCTGGCTGGTCCTATGAGGTTCATTGTGGCTGAGATTCAGGGGAGCACACTTTTGCCAAGAAATAGGATAAGAGTTTTCCAGGCATCACATCTGTACCCCAGGATCACTTGCAGATAATTAAATAGTCACAGAAAAGGAAACTCCCAAAGCTAAGGTAGATGCAACCCTAATGCTGTCCTCCAAAGGCACTGGGCTACTGACCCATGGCAAGAGGCTCAGCTAACCTGGACTTGTAAAGGCCACGTTCAAGTCCATCTGCCAAGCTACTGGGGATCAGAGTCTGCCAGGCATAATGAACCTAGGCTCCAAGCCTTCCTCAAGAGCATGAAGGGGAGATAGGGCGGCCCAGAAAACAGTGCCCACTGTCCTGGCTAGGAAAGGCTCTAGGGCTAAAAGGATATAGGCTTCAAGAGAAATCCATTCCCATCTCTGGGTGCCAAAGGTAGCAAATAGAAACATGGGATGCCTGGCTACATTTAAATTTCAGACATATAAATAAGCATAGATTATTTCTATAGTAAGCATAGATTATAGATATTATAATAAGCATAGATATTATAATAAGCATAGATTATTTATAGATTATAAATTAGCATAGATTGTGTCATATGGAATACCTAGGATATACTTAGAGTAAAAGACAAATTGTAGTACATCTGAAGCATAAACCTCACAGGCTGCTGTTTTATCTGACAGGCCCTCACATGGGCCCCATGATTCCCTGCACTTCATTTGGGAGCTTAGAATTTAGTCTACTACTAAACTCACCCTTCTTCCCATAAAGGTCCTGGTGACCGTCTCAGTTATGTTTCTCTCATTGCCAGAACAAAATGCCCAACACCGCAAATTAAGGACAGAAAGTTTATTTAGCTCACAGCTGTGGAGGTTTCAGTCCATACTCAGCTGCCTCCAAGGCAGAGTGGCACATAGCCAAGGGCAGCAGTTCATGGTGGCAGCAAAGGGCAAAAGGGGGAGCAGCAGCAGCAGCACCTCTCTCCTTTCCTTGAATTGCGTTCAGGCTATCCACAGGTGTAGCACATTCACCCATGATCCCAGCACTGGGTCATGAATTAATCAAAATTTTAGAAGCTGCCCCATGACAGCATGAGGCTTCGGGGGACAACTAGACAGAAATCATAACACAGTGACCAAATAAAAATATAAAGAGATCAGCAGGGTTCCAAGTGGCAGCTTCTTCAGAATTAATGGTGTCATGAAACTAGAGAATATGCCCTAGATTTAGAGCATACTAGCCTGCATAGACAGCAGTTCCCCTGTCCCTGGCTGTGTGGCCCAGACAAATGGCTCAATGTCTGAATCTTTTTTCCTGCAACTTGAGGCCAACAACAAATCTGCCCCCTATGTCCTCCCCAAACTGTGGAGGGGATCAGCTCCCACCATGCAGTATGACTTCTGCTATGTAATAATCTCTGTACATCATTTAAATAATAACAAATGACAGGTCACAGCAACAGCCTGCTTTTGCAGGCCTCCCCACATTCTCTTCAAGCCTCGTTCTCTGTGTTGACAGTTAATGCAATCTCTTTGCTCTAGACGCAGCTAAAGAAAGAAGCCATAGCAAATCTGATTTGTGTGCCTAATTCCATTTCAAATGACTTTGGCAGTAAAGCCATTCTCCTTGATTCTTCTAAATCGACACCTTTCAGCTGCAAAGTGACATCATGGGATTGGCAGTCCTCTTCATGCAATAGATGTGCCCGCAGTGAAAGGACATGAAAGCCTGGCCCCACTCTGGACAGCCACACCTCCACAAGCAGAGATCAACCAACTTCATCTGATGGGGGGCTTTGGGACGAAAACATTAGCCTGGTGACAAAGTGAACCTTTCAGAAAAGAATGTCCAAACTAATTGAAGCCCACTAATTCATCACAAAGTGCCAACACTACAATTAATCCTGGATACTGAGATTTTAGTTTAGGAAAAAACAACTGGTAGCTGATGCTTGGCTGCTGGGCAACTTGGCTCATGAGCCAAGGGAAAACTCTCTTCTGCGTGCCAGCTGTAGCACAGGTGCCATCGGTCAGCCACCACTGTATCAGTCTGTACAGGATTCCAGGACTAGAACCTGGAATGAAGGTCCTGTCCTTTAACCAGAAGTTCACACCCAAGTGCTTCCTGGGGTTAGATGTGCTTCTGGGATTCATGGCAAATCTAAGAGTACACCTCTGGAGTCAGCCTGGTTAGGGCCCTGATCAGCCACTTACTAATCAAAAATCATGAATGAACTCAAAGGCTTTTATGTTTATCTGCGCAGGAGGTATAATGCAAACAGCCACACTTAGGTCTGCCGTCAGGATGATCTCAAAGCATCCATCACCTCTTGTTGTCATCAGTACATAGAGCACATAGCCCAAGACTTGTCTATGATTAAGCTCCATGCAGCAAATTAGGATCCATGAACTCTCAGGAGCTCCTATAGATTCACAGACACCCATACAGTCATGGACACACAAAAACACCCATACACACATAGACATATACCCATAGGCTCAACACACACACATCCACAGACTCAGACACACATACATATAGCAATAGCCATAGAAACATACACAGAACACATTGTCATACACACACACACACATATGCTGATACCCACAGATTTAGATACATACATGTATACACAGATATATAGATATCTATATATATAGATATAGATATAGATATATAGATATATACACATACA